>JARQSV010000820.1:267619-305180 GCA_030142285.1 Calameuta idolon | reverse complement strand
AAAAAAATTATATCAACCAGTAGATTCATTGCAAAAACAAAACAGGCACGAGGATATGAAGGTAATCTATCAATTTCATGTGACACTTGCTGCCAATTAATTTATGTGACAAAGTAGAATGGGTTAATGAAATAAAAATATAAATATTTACACTTGCTGACAATTTTCCGAATCCACTAGTTGAGCGATAACCTTTATGAGAACAAATAAGAATATGAAAATGACTAATGAAAATGAAAGATACACAACGTGACTGCTATGAATTTTTAAAAGGACTGACGCACCAAAGTAATTTCAGTTTAACAATCACTGCGTTGTAGACGCTACTGCTCTCCGGAAAGATCTCTTTGACTCTTTTCTTTCCAGCCAAAACTCCTCTCATTCTCCAGCTTCTTTCATCCTGTCCCTTATCACCATCCGTATGCCTTTCTTGGCCATTGCATCAGGGCGACGTACGAATAGACTGGTACAATCAGTCCCGAAAGTTTCCCCATGAAACTTCGATGGATATCTTCATCCTCTAGGGGTCAGATGTGTCAGAGGTGACGAGGGAAATTTCAAAGCGTCCTACCATAATTACGTAGAATCTTCCTGAGGGTCGAAGGTCGACACGTTGCAGAAAAAATGAAGAATAGTCGATGAAAAGTCGCATGAGGTAAAGTGTGACTAAAAAAAAAAGGGTTATGAAAAATTAATCTCTGATCGATTCTCTCCCATAATAAGAAATATTCAATGGGGTTCAAAGTGTCGGATCTTTCCTTATATTCTGCAAAAGAGTCTGAAAGTCGATGGCAAAGTGTACGGAGGTTCGAGAATGCAAAGTATAAAAATTGCACAGAGTACATATACATATATATGTATATGATCTAGAATACAGAAGGTATGTACGTACACAGTTTTCTCGTAGAATAGAAGGAAAGCTGAAAAACTAGTGTGGATACCTGGAAAGCTCGTACGACGATGGCGAAACGTTTCGCTCGGATGCAAAAAGGATCCGACGTAGTCTGAACTCACGAGGGAAATGTTTTGCAGTATTGAGCGCAGCACTAGTGGCACACGGGACAGCCCAGTCTACTAGTAGGTAACGTCCACGAGCATCAGTCGGTGTGTTGGTGGACGGTCGTGGCCATTTTACCGCTTTTCACCAAATTCTACTTCCCGCTTTTCCTGGCTTCGCCAACAGCGCCCTCCTCGTCCCGGTCCATGGCGTCCATTGGCGAGCACCTCCGATTGCCCAACCGAAAAACTAAACTGGCTTTGCTAATTTTTTTTTTCCCAGCTCATTCCTTTTCAGACGACGAAATGCTCACGAGTATTACTCGAAGGACTGGCTGCCATTATAAATATTTAGCAGGAACTAATATCAACGTCATTTTCCTTGGAGCACTTCGTTACTGTAAGAAACGTAAACAATACTTTGCTTAAAATAAAATAATTGATAATTAAACAAAAAAAATAAAATTATATTTCAAATCGTACCGCACCAAAATCGTTCTATTTATATGTATAAAAAATATTTTTATTTCTATTTACCTGGTAATGATTCACGAAATTCATGCGAATTTCAGATCCGATTTCGTATTTTCAATTACTATAGCATCTCGGTGAAGACATAACAACGTGATAAGCGAATTCGATGCCAGCTGAAAATTACAATACGTAATAGTGTATTTAATTATAAAAAAAATGTCACCTATGATCCACACCATTCAGTTAGATATAAGTATAATAAATATCATTCCGTTCATAAATCCTCAATATTTTATTGAAAGGAGACCAAATCCATCGGAAAGTGAAAACCCTATCGATTCAAAGGACCTCTTGAATTTAAAGAAGGTTATTCGAACAAGGTTACCGACGGCGGATTCCCTGGAGAGAAATGCGAGAACCACAAGGGTGTAATAACATATAAGCCATACATAGAGTCCAGTTACCCAGTCACCTATGTAGAGGACCGTATACGTTAGATAAATATATATGTATGTCGATAGGATACAAAGAACAGAGAAAAAAAAATAAATACGAAGATAGAGTTTGAGAGGAAAAAAAATGGTGGATATAGAGAAAATATATAGAAACAGAAAAAAAATGCACGCGAGCAATCGTCCGCTTGTCTGGACGTCCCGGCCGAGAAATGCGAGACTGCGATAGGTGGGTACGTATATTTTTGCGTGGTCCAGGTTATTGCACTGCACAGCATCCACTGAGATGTATATATATAGGTATGTACGTGTATACCTAGTATAGATATAGGAGGGATATGCGCGTACACGACCATTAGAGTACAACAGTGGACCGCTTTATGCCCTTATATATATATATATACACACATATATATGAAAAGAAGTATATCGTATCTTTATTGCTGAGAGAACGTTGCTGGCGCGACCGTCTATGTAATATAGTGGAATATAATTGCCGCCATTATCGTTCTTGCTATGACCGGTATTATTATATTGCAGATGATATCCAATCTGTAGCTTTCGGTACGTACTGGTTGTTATATTTGTAAGAAATAAATAATAATAATAAAGTGCAAGAAAAGGATCTAGCATCGTTCCGTTCCTTGATCCTAACGCTCAAATAAATTGGCAAATGGCTAATATCGAGGTGGAATAGAGAAACCCTAACGTGTCGCAAGCGAGTTACGTAAAGGATCGTCCCTTCGATCGGATCCCATTAGTGAGCGATTCGACGAAACGAGAAAGCAACGACGTAGACGTTGGATCCGGATAAAACGCTCAGGAAAAACACGAGTCGTAAAAGCTAGTCGACCGAACGAAACTCTCCACGTTTTCCCGGGGAGTTTCGTGAAGCTTACCGAAGTGAGAAAGAAAATGTAGAGACAGTAAGAGGAGCGAGAGAGACGAAAAATTTTCCGTCGAAGATCACTGCCGTTGCTTCAGGTTACTGTATCGTATTCCTCTGATTACGTTACTCCTTTGTGATAATACCCACGCGAGTATCTGTTTCTTCTTTTTTCACGAAACGACATCGACGACACCCCATTCGCCATTTTCTTTCACTCCACTTGTCCTTTACTCTGCTTCAATTTCACCATTATCCATTTCTTCACAGTCGTTTACCCTCTCCCGTTATCAGCACAACTTTCGTATCGTTTGTCAATTCCGTTTGATGTCTCGCACGGATAAAACTTTGGCGTCTCACGTGGTAAAGAAGTTTGACGGTTGGAGTCGCTAGTTTAAAGGCGCGTTCACATAGCTCCTTCTCTACCTGTTGGCTAGTCCGTAAGTCAGAAGGGTGACACGTCTCGCTCGTCCGCGAGGAAAACGCGAAATCCTGCTCGGAATCTTGATACGATTGAATTAAATTAGGTGATACGTGCGCACGTGCTAGAGGATTGGTTTACTGGATCAGTTGATGCGGGAGAATTTCACTGAGAATGTTCGATAGGAAAAGGAATCTTCTCCGGTGTACATACATACAGTGTGTATAGCAGCGAAGCATACTGGATTTATTTGTGATATGAAATACTCGTACAGGTTACCTTAATCTAATATCTACTGTGGATTCGATGCAGTGCTTCCTTTATTTGTCCAATAGAAACTCGTAATATGTATTTAACTAAGTCTCCTGCACTTTGAGGCGTGTAGAAAAGTGATAAAAGTGATGTGACAGATGCCGTGAATATTTTGAGGTTACCTCGTGAACGAACGCTGTCTAAACGGGATTTCGAAGACTCTGTTTCACCGGGAGTAAGAATTATTATCTTCGGTGCTTGGAAAATGGCTGTGTACCCAGGTATGTACCGTAAATACGTCTCCAACGGGTAGCCGGTTCCTCGTTAACGGGAAATCGTCGCCGGCGCATACTTTTAACGAGGAACGTTGGGGTCTGCGTTGTTGGCGTTCTGGCCGCTACTGGCGAGAAGAGTACGAGAGCCGGAGAGCGAACAGGATAGTAGGTAATCCAAAATATATTACCAAGGCTTTGTACCTTTGTAGCGTCCCAACCCTCAGCCCAGGGGCGTCTACCCCATCCCCACACTCGACGTCAGAGTTATTACCACGCTGGCTGAGAACCGCAAACCCCGTGCGCGTAGATAACGCGGCCGCCCTGGCAAAATGAATTCGAATCGTCCGCTTAAAAATGTTCCCGGGCTAAGTCGCCTCGCTCTCTGCCACATACGTCACTTTCGATTTATGGTTGCTTGGGAAACTGGCGAGCGAGAACCGTACCTGGGAACTGACTAGATTATTTTGGTAAGAGAATCTTTTGGCAGCAGCCATTAGGAAAATTTGACGGATGATGGTATGTATTTTTGAAAATTATATTTTTATGGTTTTCTTTTTTTTATTGCTCCTTGATGCTTTTAGTATCGTATGTCTGTGGATGCCATAAATGGATTTAAAGTGCGAAACCATGAAATCCGTTCGACTCGGCATCCCTTCTTAAGAATCGCCCCAATCCAGAGGAAAGTGGATTGGAATTCCCATGAGTCTCTCTTACAGACTTAGAGGGGATGTTTCTCTTTGGGTACGTGAAAACGCCACTTAATGGCTGAGATATCTTACTCCCTTCAATGAAATCTGCTACTACCCCTTTAGAAGGGAGGTTAAAGGCAGCGCCAATCCTTATCGTAGTATCTGCTAGAAATGACCTTTTAACTGAAAATCGTTATCCGCCACCATCATGAAGACCGCGGCTATTCGGTCAGGAACAATTAAAATCTATATTTCTCGAAAATCTATCATTGACCCTGGCACACCTGCGGACATGCAACGTGCTGTAAAAGTGATTTGATAAAAATGCAATTTCTTGATAATTAAATTACTTAAGCAATTCTCGGTACAGAACACTTTAATGCTACATGTTTAACAGTACAAAAATAAGCATATGTAATTTATTGGAAATCTTAATAAAATCATATTAACGTCAGAAAGGTGACTACATGCAACTGCAATTTTCTGAGAGTCACTTTCAACAGGTGTATCCTTAATATCGTTCAGTCTTGCCAACCACTTGGAGAAGGAAAAAGTAAAAAAAAATTCACATAAGATTTTCTTATCAAAAGGACCAGCTTCGCATTCGTGATATTTAGTCTACGTCTCAGGAGTTTAAAAAGCACTTCGTTCACGTACGAGTATATTTTCTCACTTATATTTTGTGTTCATGTCGAGCAATAAAATTTTGCCAATAGCTAAATGTAAACTTGACAAAAATTGGAGCGTCGACTATCGAATTTTCAAAGGTATTTAATGCTTTTACATTTGTCAATATGTAAACCTTATATACAATATTTTTATCGAAGAACATGCGGTTTTCCAGGCCCTCTTTGTGGTTCGCGCTTGTTTGCAATAACGAATCACTAATCGAAATATACGAAACTTTATCATACGTGCAATCAAAACAAATAATAATGGACAAATCGTTTTCCCACATTGTTATCAAAATTTCGAAATATTGGCTGCGGCAACCACGTCGAGATCAATTTTCATTTTTAATATAAATCCAAAAGTTTCGCGAGCTTTGGCATTTTAAAAAAAACATCAAACTCATAACAGCCATAAAAGCAGTGACAGTAATAAAAATCGACGCTGCTTTCCAAAATATCTGTCTGCTTTAAAAAAAAAAACAATTTTCATTTTCCCTCCAAAATAATTCCCCCCCCCCCCCCCCCAAAAAACTAAACCCTTGTTTTACAACAAGCATACAAATTGTCCTGTGTTCGCCACAGGCGTTAAATATTTAAAAACACAGTATATAAAATATAACCTAACAACATTTAAAATACAAATCCACCAAAATGTCACCGTTAGCACGCAGGCTGGTAAACTGTTCGATAAAAATTGATCGAGTCAAAAATAATTATCGAATGAAAAATAGTAGATCGTGACCGAGTCAATATTTTTTTTTAACGATTTTACCCGAAGACCATGGCTAGCGTGATATCCGCCATGTTGGAATTTCTCCGACGCCCGTAGTAAGCACCAGCAGCGAACATCAAAGAATCTTCCCTTTCCATACCCGTTCGGAGCACAGCATCCTCAACGTAGCTACTGTCGCTCTTGTACCACCTATGAGCTTGACGCACTTCATAGTCGCCAGCGACAAAGACGAGCGAAAACGATTTTCAAAATAATACACCGTGAGTGCTTTTACCCTCAATCGGCGATCGATTCCGTGTCGCTGGAAATATGGCAGTTCCTTGAAAGCTTGCATAGAAGCTCCGAGGGAAGGAGCTATGAAAAAAGAGTAACAAAACTGAATGGAACGAAAAAGTTCCTTTGAAATAAAATCGTTAATAACAATGTAACCATACCGGAAGTAAAATCCGACCTAAAGCAGTCATATTTACTAATAACTTTTTTTTTCTCTATTTTATTATTATTTTTAACTCGTAAAATAACTTTTATCTGGACAAAGAATCCTGCAAGAAAAATCCTTTGCTCTTGTTGCCCCAAAGAATTTCGCAATCGTTATTTCGAATTTCCAATTATTCCCTGTCATATTTGTTTGTCGTTAGTTCTAATTTTTTCCCAAAAAAATATACCTACTGCGTCGTTTCAATTTATAGAATTTTTTTTTTTAGACAATTTCAAGAATTACCGGTATCCTCAGTATCTCCGGATCTTTCGAAATTCCTCCAAGTTTATATTCCTCTGCTAAAGTCAACGCTGTACCGTAAGCCGTACCGGAAATCGAGATATTTTACATTTCGCTCCCTGTCGAGCACGGCTGAAACGGTTTCGACTAGAGTGCTATGGAATTACCTGCACACGCTTTGAAAGCCGTCTCCATGACAGTCCGATAGTTCGATCTGCCGTAAAGAATTTCTGATATCGAAAAAGGTTTTAGCAAACGAAAGAGACATATTTATATACGAATGCAAACCTCCCGCTGCAATGTACTTAAATACCTAACAACCCCGTTAACAGTACAAAATCAATGTAATCCGACAAAAGAAATATAGTGATAGACAGATATATAAAAAAAAACTAAAAGCAATGCTAAGCAGTGAACGTACAATTTTTTTTACACCTTGTACGCAGCTAGAACAAAAAGAAACATTTAATTTATCGTTTTCTCATACGAGAAAAACGGATAACCATTTTTTTTCTATTAAAATTCTCCATGCTCCGTCCTGTTTAAAATTCACGATTTCAATTGTTCGATACGTTCAGATTTTCCAGCAGGAGCAAATTTCCTTTAAATTCGTGTCTTCGTCCTATACCCTCGATATATATATATATATGTGTGTGTATACACACTATACTCTTATATACTATACTATGCCTAAAAGTAGGTATACTACGTGATACTTACTGTATATACCAGTTTCCATATTCCATGTATAAATATATGTCCTGATAAACCGAGACGAGTTTAATAATTCCAATGAAAAGAAAGTGGAGCCAGATTGCATTGTTTGACACGTAAAAAGATATGAAAGCCAAGAGTACCACAGCATCCCTCGGACGTTCCTGTGATTCCTGTCGTTCCCGTCATTCCTATAATTCCTGGCTCTCCCGTCAATCCTCACGTCTTCCGCCACTTCCCCTTTTTCCAAGCAGTTTACGAATTCCGATCGTCCCACCCTTGCATGGAATCCATATCTATATATATAGCGACTACCCTTACGATTTACATACAGCATCCCTTAGATACGCGTATACGACAAGGGATATTCCAGGAATATAAAAGGTCAACCATCTTTCCGAACACCACTTGCGTCTTTTATTCAGGCGCGAAATTTCTTCCCTAAGGGACTCCTACGATCTCGATATAATTTCACAAACCACCCCGTGAAACCATTCGAAAGAAATAACCTGGCGCGACTGCGTCATTTCCCGCTTAAAGATATAAAAATATTACCTAATATATGTAAATTGTCCGTAAGAAAGAATTTTTCTATGAACACGTAAAAGTCGGAGTGGTAGATAATTTTGTATTGAAAAAAAAAATTATTTTATTCAGTCTAAGTGATCTGAGCGAGGGAGAATTAATTTCAAATGTTTCTATACGCGTCTATATATACACATATATATATATATATATATTCATCTTTCTCTCTCTATTTTATTTACTTTCCCCATCCGACGACGTGACGCGGGTTTCGACAGAATTATATCTCGCTAGAATAATCGTCGAAATTCTGCTCATCCCTATATACATATATACCCGCTCCCACAACCTACGGTGAGACCTATATATGTATAATCTATATAGGTATACACCAGCCAGTGTCGTGTTTCCGTTCTACGTGACGCGGCAACGTGACGCACTGAAAATTCAAAAAACCCGAAGGTACCTAACCCCGTCAACAAAACTTCCAAAGGGATGAGTTATGTCCCGCGTGGAATCACTCCGTGCTACATATATATGTATATATTTCACCATGACGTAAATTCGCCATGGGAATTGATAAGGATCCTAACGTATATGATATATATATATATATATAGGGATTAATCGATTTCCATTGTCAGTCCTAGGAACATAAGCATGCACCTATATAGATAACGTAGATATAGGTTATTGACAAATCCGAAGGACCGAGAAGCAGCATACTGGGGAGGGGGAGGAGGGGGGGGGGGGGAGTGAAAAGTCACGAGGCGTTCGATGCCAGAATCTATCCCAGGGGTTGTTTTGTATTATCCAGGTACAATTTGTATTGCGTCAGTTTTTTCGGATCTTTCAACCCCCCTTAAGTTATTGCCGTAGGTGGATCAGGAGGGGGGACCCTGTTAGAAGCTAACGTAAGGGAAGATTTTCAATAGCGCCGTTGAGAGAAGGGATGGCGCCACCTCCCCTCCAGTACTTCCAGATAACAACCCGGTGCACGTGCCTAAGAGCCAATGTCAAGGAAACAATCAGTCGTTATCGCTATGAAATTCAGTATTTTTTCTCCCTTTCTCAACCCCCCCCCCCTTGCTTTTTTTCATTTTTTCTTTCATTTCGTCCAATCTAATTAAGGTACAACAATGTAATACCATAACGAAGCCGATCGCTTGTGCTTCCTGAGAAAAATCGGTGGTCTCGATCAGCCAGTGAAAAGAGTCGATTATCGTGCAGACCGATGCAGGACGGAGGAAGGAATAAATTCACGCGTCCTGCCCAGACTGTTTTATTCCGTTGAGTGTGACGATTTATATTTTCATTAACGAGACACGTCACGGAGCACTCTTATTATTTTTTTTTTTTTTTTCGTCTCTTTCATTCCCTTTCAAAATTATCAGCGTCTAATGACGTTTCACAATCCGGTCGTACATTTTAAAAAGTATTTTTCGCTAAAACCACAGGGCACTCGAACACCCGTCTACGTCCCTGAAAGCAATCCTCATTAAGAAGTAACGATATCGGAAAATCTATCGCGTGAAATACTACGTTGAAGAATATCTCGTGAAACGTACTTGTACATACGTCTTTATCTTTATGGGTCCACAAAAAGTATCGTACGCTGGTCTTTACTCGTGCGAGAGAAAGTCAGGGGCGTATCTACCATGTTCCGGGTTCCGCGTACCTCGGGACGAGTAAGGGGTAACGCAGTGCTGCCAGATGAAAGGAGTGGAATCCATTATACGAAACGCGACGGGGCCCCGGAGCGATCGGACAATGACATCTTCTAGAACAATTCATTGTTCCTCGAGGTAAAACCTCGTTCGCTTACGAATTCTACGCTTCGTTGCCGCGGGGCCGTCTCATTGAATACACGCGAGAACAATGTGGACTGCACAATACCAGTGTCAGCCGGAAATGACGCCAGGAACGACGCGCGGTGTGGCGGCAGCTGCAGCGTATCGTATCGGCAGTCAACATTGCGTAATCTGCTCGAGTCTGTTATCATTTTGTGTAACGGAGCAGAGGTAGGAGGTAGGAGAAAGAAAATATTTTTTTGAACCCGAAAAAAGGTTTGCTTACGAGGTTATGTATTTTTTTTTTTATTTTTTATTTTAGGTTATGTAACGAATTTTATCTTTACGCGCGGATACGTACTTGGTAACTGGAGAGCCCAACGAGTTTAGAACGTTTGTGGAAGCGATTTGAGATCGGATGAAGATGGCGGCGTTACGTCCACCCCTTCTCCCACGCGTTTCTTATCGGATTTACAACCAGGTGAAAGATTCTCATCTATCCACTGGAACTGCCGATATAGACGGATTCTACTTGTCGGCTATTTGCTGGGGTAACCTTTTTACCCGTTTTCTCACCTCCTCGGGGTGAGGCGGTATTACTTGTTCGGGAAAAACATCCCCTGCCGTCCGCGCAGCATCCCTCGGGACGTCACGCTGCGGTTGGTCACCTTCCTCGTCGTTTTCTGATTCTACAGAATTTTTGGAATTTATATAATATTTCGGGATTATCGTAACTTTGATCGCTGTCTTTGTCTTCTTCCATTATATTTTCCGTATGCTGAATTCTGACGCTCGTCACAAAGATTGGGTTACGTTGGTCTGGACCAGTGAATTGGGGGGGGGGGGGGGGGATTCGTAATATTTCTCTTAGACAATTATATTTTGTCTGTTTTATTCTCCTTTCGTCCTTTTTTTTTTATTGCGCCCCTTTTTCAACCTTCTGTTAAAATTTCATTCGCCACTGTCGACGGCTGCGGCGGCCTGAAAATTGACTTATCGAGAATTGTCTCTCTTTTCTCTATGGTGGCCACAGTGATAAGGGAGGCTGGGGGGGGGGGAGTGGTTGCTGAGAAAATATGAGGGCGGCTACAGGGGGTGTGCTGGAAGTAAAAAGGGAAAGTCTTGCTCAGGATGAGAGTAGCCTGGAACGAGGCCGAGATATACGTTGGGGTTGAAATGCGGATGGACGCAAGCTGGAGCTCAGATTCTCTCCTGTTTTTTTTTTCCCCTCCCTTTTATTCTTCCCCTCTGTTCCTTTTTACACCTGCCACGTTCCTCTCGAACAATCACGAATTCCTCCGCTAGAGTTTTCAGCCGACGGGTTCTCTCCCTTACAACCCACGAAATATAGAGTGAAATTTATAATTCATAAAAAAATATTTCATCCTCCAAAAAAAAAAAAAAAATCCTTTATCCACATTTCTTCCATTGAAAACAGCCTAGCGACATATCCGAACTCGCATGTCCAGAGATTACAGGACGTATTAAAGGATTAGAGATTTTTTTTTTTCTCATCCTTTCAGCGTCCCTCCAATGACATCCCTTATAAGACCTGGAACTTCCAGATGCATTAGCTTAACGACTGACTGTGTAACCTCGTCCTGGCGTGTAATATTAATGACACTGTTGCCAACGGGGCTAAAAAATATTACTAGGAAATTTTGATTAAAGTCACCAATCTATCGATCTATCTCATTGCTTTCGTATACGTAATCATTTTGCTAGGCAAAAGTGTCTATCCATTTACCTGCTTGGGGAGACCCGAGGCAGACTGGCAATGTACGCACGTAAGTAGGTTAGGTTCGTATACGACAGCCCTACAAATCTCCGGTGATCCGACTTGGCGTCAAGGGATGGGATTAAGCGACTGGCACGTGGAAGGACGACGAGTCCCGTGGGACGAAGGACGAAGGGCTGAGAATGTTAACGGGTCGTTGTAAATTTAACGTTACGTAACGCGATATACCTTTTGGGATTAAAAGATTCAGCTCGAGAAAGTCCTTATGCGAGTTAAGGTGTCAAGCACAGTGCCGTAATAAGAATGAGAAAAAATTAGGGGGAAATTAAAAAATTTACACGATCCTCGTGGAATTTCTGAAATTTTAGAAATATCGTATACATATATACGTATACGTATAACTGTATACATTTTGTGCGATAACCCATATTGCTTGACAGGTATCGTCTGGAGGATTTTAGAAAAATCGCAATACACATTTTTCTCACGTGAATATTCTCATGAATATTCCCGATACGAGTATAAAAAAAACATTAATATTCTTTGGTTAAAAAAAATCGGATAAAAAAAAGTCCTCGTGGATCATCGCGATATCACGTACCATTCAAAAGTTACGACCATTCAAATACGCGTTTGTTTTCAGAGAAGGGTACCTACCCGGGATTTCGTTCTCGTCTATCTCTGTCCTTCTCTTACTCACGTGAGCGCCGATAGCGCCCTCTCTCTCGCACTCACGCTCGGTATACGAAATTAGAAAATCTTAACGAATCCGAAAGGCTCTTTTTTCTCTACTGTCTCGTGCGGATGAACAATCTCTTTGTGAAATTTCGAAAATTTTTCAAATTTTCAGAATGCCATTGCTTTTACTATCTTTTTTCAATTACTCTCTCTCCCTCTCTCTTTCCCTCTCTCTCTGCTCTCTTTATAAAGACTTTCTTCGAAATGGCCTTATGATATACATATATCCCGACAGGGAATCTCTTCGCCATTATTTCTACCTTGCATCTTCGCCACTCGTTACCCCAGGAGTTCGTTCACGAGCTACCATCAGGAATTGAAACGCGACTGAGATATATTCTTTTTATTTTTATCTCTACAACGCTATTTTATCCCCATTCGATATCTCAGAATATTCTCGCGATAAAACCTTCTGGAATGTCTGTATCATTCGCCGCGAATATGAATTCGAATAAGATTTCGTGCATTTATGTATTCATCTAGTATGCAGCATGTAAGCTATCCCTACCCATACAGGTACCCTACGTAGTTCCCTCCTTCTCGCCAAGGACCTTCTCAATCACTGGACCAAACAGATGTCAGTTGTCTACCTAACGAAAGTACACATTCATTCACGAATATCGCTCTTACAAAATTTTCCCCAATTTCCTGGTCTTTCTGGTCCTGCGATTAGAAATTTTCAAGGGACATTAAAAATTCCAGCATCCCTTTTACCTGCTACACATAAACCGAAGAATGCAGACGACGAAGATTCGATCGATATTTGCACGATAAATGTTATCGTGACCTTTACTACTTATTTTCTTAATACCGCAAAAATATCCGATATCAATAACGGGTAGGGGAAGAAATTTTTTAAAAAATATTTTACACATTTTTCAAAGATCCTCCACGTAGTATCACTGTCGTAGATCGCGAGGACATTTTTTTTTTTATTAAAATCTTTCATTTTTATCAATTTCCATAATTCCATCTTCTTCGTCTTTATACCTGCTCGGGCTAAGGATCTCACAGATTTCTCATACGAATTCAACAGTATTTCATCGAAGTGACGATAATCACCGTCAATGCGATTCAAGGTACAGCGAGCAATTTCTTGCCCGAGGAAAATTCGAAACGCAGACGAATCCCCGCGGCATTCACTGAATCCGTCGAAGCGTCTCATCTGTAGCTCGTGAGGACGGTGGACAGTAGAGAGTGAGAGAAGGAGCAAGAAGGTTAAAGGAGAACGATAAGTAAGAAAATAAAAGGAACAAATATTTGCCATCCTGAAGAAGGGACGAAAAGCGGGGTGGGGTGGGGTGGGGGGTGGGGGTAGGGGTAGGGGTAGGGTGTATTTTCGTTAAAATGAATAAAAAAATATTTATCGTGTTACGCGATGGCTGATATAAAAACGTGAAAAAGTAAAATTAAAAATAGTATCAATAACCCCCCTCCCTCCCTCTCCACCCCCCCAGCCTTATCTACCCCATAAATATGAATATTCCATAAACTTTTCTCACTCGCTAACCCCGCCAGGAACGAGTAAAAATCACGTAGAATTTTACGACATCATCACAATGGTTCGCACCACCCCTTACCAAGGTCCTGAATCGTGACGACATTTCCAATAAAAATCATGAGGTAAGAAAAAAAAAATAGACACAAAAAAATTTATAAGAAACAATTTTTACACGCGGTACATATAACGCGACTACCCTTAAAGCCACCCCTTGGCGAGAATTGACCGTGGGAAATCTTCCATTTGCCGACAGGACTCGCTGTGGATATGATAGCGAGAGTGTCAGATAGAGAAGGAGATAAGACGTGTGACAGGGTCGTGCACAGGAGAGAGAGGGAAGACGGAATTGTCGGCCGGAGTGATACGAGAAGGATAAAGCGCGTGAAAGGAGTCGAAAATACAGGTGATAGAGGGAGACGGGTAATAGGGAAAGTAAGTGAGTGAGAGAAGGACGGAAAGAGCGAGAGAAACTGCATCGCTCAGCCGGGCAAGACGAAACCAACCGTACAGCCATCGACCCGAGAGGAGTCGAGTTTGAGCTCGTTATCCCCCGTTCACTCCAACCCCGTAACTACCCGCCACCAATTCATCCCCCCCCCTCCCTCCCTCCCTCCCACTCCTCTTCACCCTTCTCTCATCCCATCGTCACGACAGCACCTTCGCTCCTACCCCACCTTGCAGCATCCGAGATATGTCCTACGTTTGTATCGGCGTATATGGGGACTGTAAAATTTACGTGTCACGGTTACACGAGTACTTGTATAAATATACAAGTACCTGTATGTGTGTGTGTGTGTGTGTGTGTGTGTGTGTATATATATATATATACACGAGTACAAGTACCGTCACTTGACTGATAAAACGTAAAATCGTAGTACGTAATCCTGAGGCAGTATCGACTGGTATCGATAGGTTATAAATAGATGTTAATTAACGTGTATCAATCGCGTTAATTATTAGCGACGATACTTATCGTATCTACACAAGACGGTAATGGTTATCGATCAGGTGTTACCTTTCGTGAGGTAAGATGTACGTGGGATTTGATGTCTGATCGCGACCGGGTTTTATCTACTTATAAGCCGAATTTACACAGTATGAAATCAGTATACGCCTGGATGGAATAATACCTGGGCTTAGGAATAAGAAGGGGATTTGCAGGGAGAATTTTTTACGAGGTAAAAGCATTATTCAATTTTCTAACCGGACTGTATAACGATACTTTTTATCATTACGAATTTCGTAACGCTATCTCTGCGTCGATTTTAATTCTCCGTTATATCTTTTTTTGTTTCCGATTAGCAGACGAGAATTTTTAATTACTTTTCAAGATGGCCGACTTACTCTCTACCAACTGAGCTTATAATTTTGGCGTGTACTGTTTTCTGCTTTGTGTATGTATGTGTATATATATATATATACGTAGCGAAGAAATTACGTACTAATTGTTAAGCCGGTATTACGTCTAGGATGACGCTTAAGGCGTCCGGAGAGACGCTTCCCTCGGGAATCAGTTTCCAGGCGCTTACGTTTCATAAGGAATAAATTATTCGGAGTGCGCAAGACCAAATCCGTAGGCTCGTCACGTCGGGACGCGTTATCCACGTAATCGCGAAACGTGCCAACGAACGATCCTGACGCTTCTTCCTAGGGTGGAACATTGTTTCGGGCTTGTAGGTTAGGTTGTACGGCAATATATATATATATATATAGTTCAGGCTATACCGTCCACGTATACAGCCATAGGTAACACCAGAGGTAATATGCATATTGGTTCGTACTCATGAATTATCGTCGGCGTCGACCTGGTCTAGCGTCTTATCTTCTTATCCCTAATTTTGCACAATGAGACCTCGGGGGCAACAAAGCCGTAATCAAAGGTTTACTTAGCCATTAAAATATTCCATTAACGTAGCCCCGGGCGCCGTTGAAGATTGGGTGCCGCGGTGGCTGCTGGGTACGAGCTTCTTATTAGGTAGTTTGCTCTTCTTTACCTTAACCTCTCTCTCTCGTTCAGACCCCCCGCATTTAAATTTCGGAATATTATTTCGGCAAACGTCCTTTTCAACCCTGCCCACGCGATATAATAGGATTTGCGATTCGCAAACCTTTTTCGCACCGGATGGTCCTTGGTCGTCGTTACCTACCCTTACCGGTAGTAAGGCGTCGGGACGCCTTCGGATTTGAATATCTCGCTTGACACGAGCAATGACAGATCTGTCATTCGCTTCTCTTTGGGAATCCGTTCTTCGTCGATCCTATGGGATATCGGCCTTTTCCAAGAGCGACTAATTGGATCGAAACAAACACCCCCTACTCGTGTGTCGCGAAATCCGTTTAATCCGCTTTATGGCGTAAATATCTGATCTGGATGGATCAATTGTAAACAGGGTTGAATTCGATATTATTGCACGCTATACTTAAAACCCGTGGTACAGTCGGTTCGTAAGATTCCTTTTATATATTATTCAATGGTTATAATTTTGACTGGTAAATTTACACAGCAGGTTATATATATATAGATAATTTTTGGCTTTTAGTGATAATTATTGTAGTTTCTCAAAAGATATATCCTGGGTGTGTATAAAACACAGTGAAGTCAATATAGACACTCTAATTAATAAACGTAATAAAGGGTAACGAAAATGTTGCGATTTTTTTTTTTTTTTTTTACGACCCAACTCTGTTGTCGCTGCGTTGTTTCTTTCAGACTTAAATCTACGGTCACACGAAGTTTGGGGCTAGAAAGTAGCGATAGCGAAGAGGAACTAAACGCGGGAGCAAGACAGCCGTTTACTTTGAGTATTTACGTGGTTGGAAAAGTCTACGACAACCCGGTGTCGTTCGAGTATTTCGTGTTGGGGTAAAAGTGTCTCTGAGACCGATATACATTTTTACGTTTTATTCCCAGTGCCGTTACAGACACTTTTATGTTACAGAATCGCAAGACGTGGATCGTACGGATCTATATGAAAAGACAAAGATCCATGTGAATGGATCGATACGCCTCTTAAAAATGATTCTGCATCGTAACGTTATCAATGATAGTGGCATTTGTAAAAATTTGATAATAACAAAAAAAAAAAGGGGTAAATAAAATATACCCGAGAATCGTATGAAAATAGTACGATACTACGACACTGAAATTTGTAGTATTCGGAGTA
Organism: Calameuta idolon; assembly: GCA_030142285.1. NCBI lineage: Eukaryota > Metazoa > Arthropoda > Insecta > Hymenoptera > Cephidae > Calameuta > Calameuta idolon. Next base: position 288,443 of record JARQSV010000820.1, on the reverse strand, counting down.
AACAATGTATAATTATTTGATAAGAGATTCGTATGGGAATTGAATGAGATTGAAAAAAAAAAACATGAAAAGTAGATACTTACCCGCTATGATCAGACAGCGGGCGAGCATTCTCGTATCTCGACGCTCTCCACCTCCTCTTCCTCCTCCAGCTCTTCTTCCTCGTCCACCTCCACGTTCTCTAGGATGAGACCACCTTCTTCTTCGTCTCCTCTGTACTTCCTCTTCCTTCACCTCGTGCACCTTCCGAACGCGTTCAGTCCTCCGGTCTCTTATCTGGGTATACGGTAGACCGGTACCCGGTTCCTAGTCACGAATTCCTGAACGCACTGTACGCCTGTTGTCCGGAGCGTAACGTTTTTGGGTAAAAATAAAGAAAAAAATTGTATAAAACAGTCACACGGCGGGATTCATCGTCTCGCGCGCGTTCTCGCAAGTCTTTGCCCCCTGGCACCACCGACTACGACTGATCGCGGCTATGAACCCCCACGGCACCGGCGCAAGCGCACCCCCAAAGTCGTTCTCGGCACCCTTCCCCCGGTCGTGGATACCCTACACCCGGTCCACCCCATCCCGGCCAGCCACCCGTCTAGGTAGTGGATAGTAGGTAGTAGGTAGAGGAGCGAGATGCCGTAGTGAAGGTGGATGCTGGACAACCGGTATAGGCCAGGGGTTGCTAGGTATTACGCTACCACCCCCGTCCTGGGTAGAGCAGCCCACGAGAACTATGAGACTCTCGACTGTCAGGGTGAAGCTGGTACAAAGGTAAAAGTCCAGGGTAGCAAAAAAAAAAGCTACCCCAGTCTCACCTACGCTCTCTTCGTCATTGACGTACCAACTTTTTCATAACTCTCTTTTCAGATTTTCTTTTTCATTCCTCACAGACTCCCCTCTTCAGCGCTGGGCTCTTCCTAGGCGGCTCTTCTCTGCGAGTCTCCACTTTGAATCGCGCTATATACCTCCGGCCCGGCCCACGGGACTTTTTTCGAACTCCGAGTCTAACTAGGATCCTTTTGGGATGCTCGAACTGGATACCCGTTACTGGAACGAAACAATGCTTTGGTATTGTTAGTATCTCTAGCTACCTAGCAATTTACCTAGATACTTACCTGGTCTCTGGGTATCTCTCTTCGAGTTTTAATGGATACATGTATATTCCAAAATACTGAAACACGGTCAGTGGTAGGAGAAACGTTTACCAGTAGAAGAGATCAGACGCAAGTAGTAGAGGTCTATTTGGAAGTCTTTGCATTTTATGCGTTTATAGATCCTTCACTGGGATGAAGGGGGGGCGGAGTTCGGGGTAGAGAATTCGTCTGAACTCTTTTGAGCATGATACGTACGTCACTGACGTCTACTACAAAATACCAGGACCCATATTGAGCAAAAGAAAGAAACACACAGACCTTCTACGTTTTCTATGCAAAAGTCGAGAAAGCTTACGGCAGTTATTGGAAAGAGTGTACAACGACGGGATCGCTCTCTAGTCTACCAGCACTCAAGTTTCCCTTGTGATCCATTTCTCCTCCATTGCCTCTGTCCTTTCTTACTTCGATATCATCTTTCGCTCCCTTGCACACCTGTAAACCTATAAGCCTAACTCTCTCTCTCAATTTTTAAACAAAAAAAGAATTTCTAGGCTATTCGATAAGTAAACATGAAAAAAAAGCGTATCGTTCCCCCCACTTTCCCTCCGCGACCATCTCCCTTCATTTTGCTCTCTTGTAAAAAAAAAAAAATGTCAAAACGGTCCACGAGGATGGTATCTCAGCGAGGAATGGCAATCTTCCATTAACCAAAGAACAAAGTGTTTTACAGTGGCTCCCGACTGTTTTAATGTAGCTCGTCCGACTCTTCGGGCCCTCTCTTCATCCTTTTTCTATACTCCCAACCACCCTATCTGTTCGTACTCCTCTTCTCACACTACCCTTCGTTCAACTAGCCCTGTCGGCCCAGCCCTCGTTCCGCCACCCGCCATCGCTCTTGTTCTTGTCAAAGGGACCTTCCAGCTCTCTGGCGTAACACGACGCGCGCATACGTAACTGTACATAGCCTTCGGTGGTAACGCGACACTGAAAACGGTAGCCTGAAGATCGTACACGGGCGGGGGGTGATGCCCGTCGAATTGGCTGGTAGCGACGCGACGTCAAGAAGCGGAAGGGACCCAGGAGAAGGGAGTCCAAGTCGTCCCGGGGGAAGCCAAGAGGGTGGGGATGTTTATGGAGAGTGTGAAGTCGATGGAGATACTGACGTGGGTTATGCAGGGGAAAACCGGAAACCTCGTGTCGGAGGTTGGGTTCGTTTACATCGCAGCTACACAAGGCTGTATCCAAGGGTAGATGAGTATTGCGTGTACATGTAAACTTTAGGTGCCTACGTACATAGTGTATGAGTGGGTACGAAAATATTAAGGTTGAACGACGCCAAAAGAGACGCAAGGGTAGGTTGAATGAGCGCAGGGGGTCGTAGGTCGTGTATGCTGATCCTAATACACCTGTACCTGGTCTTGCTCGTGTTGGAGACACGTGGAAGTTAGGCGCACAGACTCCTAGGGGTGCGACGTGTCCGAGGACATCGTTAAAAAGAGACCCGGGGCTATGGATTCCAGGAGCTGGTCACCCCGTATACCCTGGCTAGATTCTGTTTCATCCCTTAGCCCTTCTGCGCCCCCCTCGCTCAGCCACTCGACGGAGGCCTATCTATCGTCGCTACTCGTTCGACTATTGTTTCCTCGAGTGGGACCTGGAGGGTTCGAAGATCTCTCTCATTGTCGAGGAACCCGTTAAGGCCATCGGCGACGTCATCAACATCTTCGAACCACCCTTAAACCCCTATGGACCCACGTATGGCTTGGGGGTATGCACTGGTGGGTCTTCCCCGAAGGCTTTCAGCTCCGGGGGATTCGCCAGTGTAAATCTATATATGTATTTTAGTTGCTCCAAGTTGGGGGCTTATTTCGATCGTTGCACCCTGGTACACTTCTGCTCCTGTTGGGGTAGGCAAATTGCTCGAGTAATCGATGCCGACCCCGTTGCCAGGGGCGATCTTTGGATTCCCGTCCGATCGGAGGACGCATGCCGTTTAATTAGAATTCGCCTCTCGGCCAACAGCGGGGCCAATCGGCGAATTCCGGTTACGCACGAACCGGCGTTCGATCGTTCGTGTTAAATCACTTCCTGAATTCGAACTCGCGTCATGGCGCACGTGACGTGCCAGCTGAAAGGCTTTACCCTCTTACGGTACATACCTTTCTTCTCTTTCATTCCGTTCGACATGTATATATATATTTCGTATTATCTAAAAAATCCCTTTCATCTCGGGATTTATTTTCTCTTCGTATCCGTAAATTTTACTTTCTTTTTTTTTTTTGTTAATTCTCAAAATTCTCTGCTTACTGGAATATCTGCTGATCTCTGTATCTCCTGAACGGAGGGACACGCTGGTTGATCATCGACTCGTAATTGGACTTGATTTGATTGAGTCTGGCGAACCGGAAGTGGACGTATGTATTTACCTGTCAATATAGGATATTGACAGTTGTATATAAAATAAAATTCACTGTAATCATTACTCTTATCAGGATTTATATATATTTTTGTAGCTGTTGATAATGAACGTGAAGACTGTCTATGTTTTTTTTTTATTTTTCCGAGACGGATGGTGAGGGAGCTGAAAAAAATTTTTTAGCCAGGTTCCAGATGTCCTGGAGCGATAGGACACGATCACCCAGGCGCAGTCTTCTCCGCGAGATGATCATTATTTAATTCAGACTTTACACAGACTTGGCGACGGAACTAACCGTCTTCACGGAAGACTCCTTTGTGCTATAACTAAGCATCTAAAGGGTGAATCTACCCTATTCAATCTGATAATTCTCCAATTGGGAATTTGAATGTCGAGAATGAATGACCTCCCCAGGCCAAAGGTCGTATAGGGCGTTAAAGAGCGATGGCCGTTCAAGAGTGGAAACTCAAGCTTTTTAAGCCGAACTTAGAAGCGAGTTAAGAGTTCTCAAGAGTCCGCCACGCGAATGCCACTCTCCTGCCACTTTGACACGTTTTCTCCCCACAGAGCCTGGACGTAAGTATAGATTTTCAAAAAGTAACCTTCCTTTTCAAACTCACCTACTTCAGCGCCATCTAGCGGTATAGGATTATATGAAGCTTGGTTCACGTGTAAACGAACCCGATGATGTCGCCCCGACGAACAAAGGATTCTTCCGCTTGCTGATTTTCCAACCGAGGGTTCTGATTATTTGGAAAATCACTGAAATATGGAGGCGCGAATCAATTCCGCCATTCGTCAACGATCAATTGATTAATTCGACGGTAATGTATTTTCGTCACGTTCTGATTTTACATTTATGCATTACTTTATCAGAGAACGATTAATTGTAATTTTACATTTGTTTTTTTTTTCAGATTTACATTTTTCGGCAAGAGAAAAGGAAAAAATATTATTTTTCATGGATCGTCAAACATTTTAGAAAACAATATGTACCCTTTATTCATCCCCTGGGACGCCATCATTTTGCAGAACGAAGCCTCTGGCGTGGCTCTGCGGATAAAGAACGTTAATCTTCGTAATGCGCGACACGTCATATGATTTATCACGGGTCTGGTCCATTCTGCCGAATAATGCCCACTTTGAATATAAGTCAAAAATCTAGCGTGAAAAAAAAATCCAAAATCTAGTTACGATTTTCGCTGGGCAAAAAATAATTAATTTTCGAAGAAGCGTAATGCTCAGATTAAAAAAAAAAGTATCTAAATACATAATATATAATTTAATACTACTCGAGTAAATGTATATCAAGTATGTTAAAACTTTGCTTAAGTTTTCATGAGCTTCCTACAGTATCTCATTTGACTCAAGAGTTTATTCCTCGCCATTATAATACTTGAACGTAGGACTTAATCTGGAATTTAATTATACAATTTATACGAAACTTTAACAATTATCCAATTTAATTGTTACCGTCGAGGACAATCACGTTTTAAGAAACAAAAAGCAATAATGCATCACGCACGAATACGTAAATCAAGAGCAAACACTGTAAACTCTTTGAAAGGGTCTTTAAAGAAAATACTAAAGGCACAATGAAAAAAAAAAAAAAAAACTGACGCTTTTCATTGTCCCTTATATTCGGCTCAAGTATACTTTTCATTGTAGCAATAATACTAGAACGATAATCGATACTTGTACCAAGAACAAATACTTGCCTCATGTTTACACGGCAAATATTGCACTCTGGCGTCTTTGTGCTGCTCTTGAATTTAATTGTTTTCTTAGAACGCCATATCGATATAACAGAGTCATTATAATCTGAGTACATTGATTCGTGCGCAGCATCGAGTATCTTTCGAATGATATTATATTGTCGGTAAGAGACGTGAATTGTTTTTAAAAATTTCAATAATCAATATCAGTGCAGAGACTTTTGATCGAAACTTAAAAAATTATCCTTAATTAAATTCTCATAGTACGCCGTTTATTAAAGTATAATCTATCTGAAGTCGCGACCAAGTAAAATCTGTACTTCACACAAAAATACTCACAAACTGAAACAAGCGAACTCGAGATCAGCTTTAAGTGTACGTACGTGTCTGCTGGTTTCGCAATTTCTACAGATTCGTCACATGCGAGTCAGCCGGCACTCTCATTTTATTCGCGCATTAAGCAGAGACTCTTTAAACACGTTTTAATCTCGGTACACTGTCGACATAATAGAAACGAAGCGCTCTGATTGTTATCACAGATAAAGTCGAGAGGTCAGTCTTGACGGGTGAGTGGACTAATTTGATAAATTAATTACAAAGATAATTAAAGAAAATTCTTTTTTAATCGTATCCAAAAAAACGCATTGATAACGCATAACAATAATTTCGCCCATCCACTCGTCAGGATCAATTTTATCTTTTTACCTAAGAACATTACAAATTCTTTTCTCTCTTTATCTTTCTCTCTTGGCACCTAACCCAGACGAGCTTCAATCCCCAATTTCGATCTCCCTTTCGCTCGGCAGGTACACAGAGAAATCACGTCGGAGCGTTCCCGTGTCAAGAGAAAAGCCTAAACGGGGAGCGGATATGCGCGAGTGGGCGTCGCGACGTCGGCTGCGTGGTTACGAGAGACGTCGGCTGCGTCGCAGATAGAAAAGTGTTGAGGAGGGATATCAAGTCTGGAACCAGCAACGCATAATCGTCCGACTGTACGAGACAGGAGAAACTCGCTCTGAATCAACGTGCGATTCACGACGCGACTCATTCCGCCTCCCTTTATCCTCAGAGCTTGCAGATTGATGTTATCACTCGTGCAGATGGAAGTGCGTGTAATCTTTATGTACTTCACGATACGGATCCTCGTTTTGGTCCTTTCTGTAGGTTCCGGAAATCTCACAAATCCCCTGGCTAGACCGTCTTTGTCCGTTAGTTCTTTATTTTTCCTTTCGCTTGGTCCTTATTTTTCATTTTTTTTTATTTATTTTTTTTCTTCATTCTTACCCAAACCAAACCCCTGTGTCCCAATCCAAAAACCCTTGTATTTACTCCTTTCCTTGGACTCTTATGCAACGCATTCTAGAACTTTCTTTCTTTTTTTTCCTCGGACGTTACGAACCTGCAATTTCGTAGCCAACGACCCGTTCGCCATTTCAAAAGTTTTTCTGATAGGTCGGTAAGAGAGGGGATAGCTTTATCATAGATACACGTGTATGCATAACGCATCGGTACAGATATATGAATTCTTGCCGGAGTGTGTGACGTCAGTTTTCCGTTGGCGTCCACGCGAAGCCCCAGCGGGCATCCACTATTGTTTAATATGACAAATCCGCCGGCAATAAAATATCGACTTGTTTGCCCGCTCTCGCGAATACCCACCGTTTTATACCGTTGCAGTGTAGATGCAGTCGCTGCAGAAGAGCCGACGAATCGGACAGCGTGCAGCGTTGAATAATAAATTATTGTCGAGCAGGCCGTTGCGCGCGTCCGAGATTTCCAAGGGTTGATGGAAATGCGCTGTACGCTGACCTAGTACCGGAGAGAAAAATTCTGACGGTATTATACCCGTATACTGTATATGTATATATACAGACATATGACTACAGTAATACCTTGGCTGTTACGAATATAGAGAACAATTAATATCACGCACGACGTGAGCTTTGTGGCTGGTTGTATGTTTGAAAAATTCTATAACGGTCGTTGAAAGGCGCGCATGCGCAGTTACGTCTATGGTATAGTTAAACGCCTACTGTCAGGGGCGCGCGGCGTGCGCTTAATTGGTCAGATTTGTAATCGGCTTTAGAGCGTTAGGTCGGTTCAGTTTGGCCGGGGGCGGGGAGGGGGGGGGTGGCTATGGAAGATGGGGTGCACATGCGGCAGATGTGTTTGATACACCGCGGGCTCAAACCAGCCATACTCCCAGCCTCGTTCCTCCTCAAAATTTATATCCGAAACCCTCACCCTGGCCATATACGCATAGCGGCGGCCACGCGAACTAACGCTGCCTTCGATACTCGCGGCGTTCACACGATCACCCGTATTCTGTAATCCGTACTAATTTAATTGCTCGTTTCATCGACGTTCGTTACCCTCGATGAAATGGGAAAGGAATATTAACGTAAATGTTCCAAACGCGGGACGCCAGTGAAATATGATATAATATTTTTCCAACTGTGCAAATCTCTATTAGGTATACATATGTATGTATAACAAATTTTGTTTCGTAAACTTTTGATCTTGAAGAATTTTTTGTAACAGTCAGTATGGCTGCTACTTGATTGTTTTGTGAAGGTGATCAATTTTTTTTTTAAATTTACTGCGCCGATTTAGTTTTACTTTGAAAGTGATTTTTTTTGCTAAGCTCAATATTCAGATAAAAATGAATATTTTTAGTCTGTCCGTATGAGAATAGAAATTCTATTGGCAGGTATATGAAAATTTGTTAATATTTTCTAATTTCTGTGAATTTTTTTTTTTTTTTTGAAGCACAAATAAGATTTGTTGACGAGTCTATGCAACGAAGATGAACGAACGTTCCATAATTCAAAGCACAGATCTGAAGGGCCCAATTAGCTGTTGGGAGCTTTTTAAGCTTTCTTGAGTGTCCTGGGAACATCGGTATAAATTGGCAGGATAAAAACACTGGACTTTTCCATCGACCGACCAACAACCCAACCAACCCTCGGTTGGTACCAAACGAATATTCCACGCGAGCGCCAGGATCACCCTGTTGGTCAAGTAGACACTGCTGCTCCGAGTCAGACACTGATCCCCGGTGCTTTGAATAATCCAATTATTTGCCAGAAAAAAATCGTATAGATCCATCTTTATAAAAGCACACACCTATCTGCTAATAATTCAGTCAAGTCAAAGCTTTCGGATACTCTATACGTAATTAATTCTTAGCTCACGGAATTCTCGCAGACTTTCGTATAAATTATAATGACCGATTTGGTATGTTTCTATGAAAATTTATTTGGGAAAAATATACAAAGGAATCGATATCTAGTACTGAGCGTTTTAAAAAGTTAGAGAAAAATATAACAGCCACGTTTCTAGAAGAGGTATTGAATTTCCATGTGGTCCATCCCTGTGCCAGGATCGAAACATCAGACTGTTTACCACCAACCTGTAATGTATTCGTAATCGTTAATAAATATGTAGATGGGAATTTACTGTCGGTCCAGTAAGGGGATCACAGCATGGATGAGTGTGGTTCGTTGACCGTTAGACGTTAATCGTCCGATCAGAATAGATCAATTGAGAATAGATGGTAAAAACGATTGAACTATGATATTCTATGTCTTACCGCTGCCACCGCCTCCAGACCATCCACCTCCACCTCCTCCAACTTTCCATCCACTTCCGCCACCTCCGGACCAGCCACCGCCGCCTCCGGATTTCCAGCCGCCGCCGCCGCCGCTTGGCCATCCACCACCTCCACCACTAATCGTGATCACTTTGATGATCTTTCCGCCGCCACCACCTCCATTCCAGCCACCTCCACCGCCACCTCCACTCCATCCGCCGCCACCTCCGCTCCATCCGCCGCCACCTCCACTCCATCCACCGCCGCCTCCGTTCCAGCCACCTCCACCGCCACCTCCGCCATATTTCCAGCCGCTACTTATGTATCCTCCTGAAACATTGTTTCTATTATTATCCCAGTCTTTCTCTTATCAATTGGAGGAATTGCGGATTTGTTGTAAATTTTTCACTCACCATAAGCAGTGGTGGCAACTGCCAAAATCAATGCTACGACGAACACCTGAGGAACAAAGAGTTTTATTTATTTCCACGCAATAGCAACAACAACAAGACTCATCGAAAGAGCAAGTAGCCTAAAATTATTGCACAAGTGCAGAAGCTCCTGCGTACGTACCTTCATGCTGAGGTGTGTTGTCCCAACATGGACCCCGTGCCTCTTTTATACCTCCAGCCTTTCTTCTTCGATCCCCGCCTTCTTGCTGGACGCGAACTCTTAACCCCTACCAATTCCACGGCAGGAGTAACCGAGAGCAAATCCTGGGCAGTCAGGGTTCCCATGTAACGATATCAACTCCTTTACTTCAAATAAAAACAATTGCCGCGCATCGCGGATGGGGAGGGCCAGTTGGCTTCTACCGAGACAGTGATGCCTTTCACCAGAGAGGCCAGACTCGCCATCCTCGCAATCCTCCTTTTACCTTACCTTCCATTACTTTACCTTTCCAAGAGGCTAATCGCCATGGAATGCTCACCGCGACCGCTTGCTGCGTCGCTCCATCGACCTATGCTAAACCATTATGTATTAATCGATCCTCGACAAATCGATACCTTCGCGATCGAAATCGCTATCGGCATTCTTTGTTTTTGTCCGTGCATTGCTAGTCCACATTGCTGACTGACACTGCACTCCGTTGATTGCACTGTAGTGCACAGCAGCGCCATCGGCCGACGAGGAAGCGATGCACGACGGATTCACGTAAAGACGCCACTGAAGTTTGTCCAGTGACTTAGCTCTCGTGTTTCTGGGTCGTTATGTGATTTTAATAGAATTTAGTTGCCCAGGCAAATATAATTATTCGATATAATAATTGGCGTTCGGTCATTAATATTTTTTTATTCATTAATTATCCCTAGTCGAATATACTGCCTTTAACGTGTTACTAGCCTTTTTCGCGAATGTCTAGGGATATTTTTTTTTTTTTCAAAAAAGGAAAAAAAATCTTTCGGCTGGGTATATGAAATTCGGTCTGAAAAGTAGGTATAGAAATGCTGTTTTCAGGTTGTTCGAGGAGCAGAGTCGCGATGGGAGTTAGAAAAGTTATCCTGGACTTCACCCACGGCCTTTTTTTTCGGTACGACTGTCCTTACTTTTTTTTTTCTTTTTCTTTTTTTCCTACCTCGTCCGGGACGCTGACTAAACTTTACGGAAGTCAGAAATGCTCTTGATTCCATCTTCGTACGACGTCCAATGGCTTTTCAGCCATTCACGAGGGTCTTGTGTTGCGTAATGGCGTTAGAGCGGAACAGCCAGTCACCAGTCTCTGTCATATACCGGGGCGCGGTGGGAGTTTCGGGCGCACCTGGTGACTCCCTTCACGTTTTTATCATTTTTCATATTCTTTTTTTTTTATGATCGAGCATCAAAAAGAAATTGCATTCATTGTTTTCAGAACTGTCACGCTGCGCCTTTGTATGCATGCCAGTTCACGTATGCAAATCGCGTCGGGTTCCATTTTAGAGAATTTTCGTGAAATTTCATTCTGACGTCATACAGCCCTCATTCATGAACCAATTTGCATACTAGACGCGTGTAAGAAAATGGAGGGAAAAAAAAAATGAAATAATTAAATCTCTTAAATATTTTTATGTGGCAGTTCTTAATATACATCGTAAATAAAATTTTTCATTGATTAGTGCAATTTTAATCCTCACACAAGGTTGCGTAAGTAGAAAGTAAAAATCAAAGTTTCTCATAATATTCACTTTGCGTCTTTGACAGACTTTCATTTTCGATAACTTTGTCGTACTTTTTTTTTCTCAAGTTTTTGATACACGTCACACGTTATGTACTTGACTATAATTTCAATTAATGTTTTGCAAATCTTTCGAGTATAGAGAAACATATATATAGATATAATTTGTATGAATTCGGCACTTTATTAGGGCTTGTTCATTAAACTGGTGGAGTCACCTTATTTCAGGACAAGTTGGTTAACGTAAGAAGGTGAAATAATAAATGTTACGAGCAATACGTAGTGTGGTAATATTTTGATTGCCGGTACGTATTAAAGATAAGTACACGTGAAAGGTGGCATGACCTCAGATGCTATACGGTTCAATGCCTCAAGGATTACACAGAAGACGTATTAAATAGGGATAGATCACGTAATATAAAAAGTAGCATGGATTTCTATACAAAGTCAAGTTAATCCGTAGATTAAAAGAAGCGTAAACGTAATTGTCAGTGTTAACATTAAACGTGTACGAGGAAGCGGCTAACAGGTATTGAATGTAAAAAAGTTTGTAAATCGCAAATAATTCTGGTTCGAGCCCACGTGAGGTCGGATTTTTTTTTTTTTAATAATTCTATTTCTGATCGTTGCTCGTTCATCCGGGTTACGTTCGATTGCCAACAGCGTAAATTGAACGTGGTAAAATCTTTGCCGTGCTGTAAAAACATTTTTTCGAGCGTAAAAATCCGCCGCGTACGAAACGTACGTAAAATGTCAAATTTCATACGAATTTGTCGACCTGCGTTTTATCAGCGGGATGATACGATCGAGAATTTTCACATCGAACGTTCTTTGACGCGAAGATAAAAATAAAAAGAAAGAAAAAGTTTATTCCCTTTCCGAAAAAAAATATATTTTTTTTTAATCATCCATTAAAGTCATGCGTAAGATAACGTCGTCCACGGAAATGAAAACTGGTCCAGATCATCTACCCTCATCCGTTCGTCATTGGCGTCCTTCTTCCTTATCTCCAAAAACAGTACCATGAATACGTCCAACCATATGTGTCTCCGGTGGAAGAACTAAAATTGACATGCATTATTCCTCGTCCCTGGACGTCCCATCAATTTTCGGATTTCGAGTCATAAATTATCTTTGTCAGAAAAAAAAGGGTCTATCTTCGTCTACCATGGTGGGTCATCCGAACAGAGTTTCTGTACGTGATGAATAGAAATTTTGAAAAAAAAAATCTCAAAATAAAATTTAAAAAATTCTTCAATATACCAAAAAACGCATAGTCAGGCATAAATCGAATTCTTAAAATTTTCCTGAAACCAGCATGCCTCGAGGGGTGGGTTCAATCGGTAACGCATCAATCGGAACGATTTCCATCGGAGCGACATATCGCTCGTGGAAGCGTAACGTAAAGGAAGTTCGCAGTAATCCAAAAAATATGAATATATTCCACCATCGTGCCTAAGGCTTCAGCCTCAGATCGATAACGAATATATCGATCGAGATAAGTATAATTTCGGAAAAAAAAGAAAGTGCCAACCGCGAATACTCGAAATAAAACTAAGTCACCATTTTCATGAGTCCCTTTGAAGTCCGTTGCCAAGAGACTTTCCTATTCAGCAATAAAAATCTTCAACACGGTTAACGAGCTGCCGATTGTTTCTTTCCTGTCTACAAAAGAGTTCCCATTCCCGTCGCCATTGTCTTCGACAAACGCGCATCTCCCTTTATCATTTCAAAATATAGAAATACTTATTGCGAGATCACCTTGTATAAGCAATGTATTCCGCACGAGCTCGTAACACGCGTAATAATAAAATTTCAAGCTTTAAATAACAATCCCGAAGAAAGCAAATTGGGTTGTAGAAATCCAAAAACCCTTCGACGTCTCTTTATCCCTGAAAGCTTGAAAAATGGCAAATCTGACCGACCGGTCGATCATACCCGGGGTGTAGAAAAGCATCAATTCCTCCACCCTGAAATAACAGTCAATACCCAACGTCCCTTTTTTTACCTTACGATCAAATTTCATCACCCCTTATCAGAATTCATAGTAGGGTATGAATCGTCTTAACGGTACCGACGTCATTTTTTTTATCAACCTGCATATTTTTTTTTTCAAATTTTTTTTTTTCACCAACCTTATACCCCGTGTCAAAATAACCACCGATCAATCCCCGTTCCGTTTGATGTCATTGCCGATGGCCCACATACGATGGCTGTTAGCCAATTATAATTTCCACACAGCAACTGTGCCGGAATACCAACTGTGCAGTCTACGTTATAATTGTTACCCAGCAACCAGCTCGCCAAAGGAAAATAAGAGTCGTAGACCCGGTCCCTCCTCGTTTCTGCGGAATGAAAGATAATTGAGCAAGTACCATCACGCGTTACAGGTAACAAGATCAGAACCGGTTATTTTCCCTCTTGCAAAGTTTCGAAAGTGAATATCGAGATGATTTCTGTACGATGATGATAAAATAAAAAAGATGCAAAAAAAATTTACTCGCATCTTTTTTTTTTTCTTCGTATTTACACTCCGAACAGCTGCCTTTCACAAAAAAAAAAAAAAAAAAAGTACAAGGTCAAGCTGTACAGAAGCATCCTTCGGCTCTGACTAATTACACAGAAGAAAAATTAACGAAGGACACGCATAACCAAAGAGGAAGCACAAAGTAGAAGGAAGCCAAAATATAACGAATTACAAAGTGTCTCGGTTGGTATTGATTACTCCTATTCTTCACAGACCTTGTTTTTTTTCTATTTATAATATATTCCTGACAAAATGAAATCATTGTAAAGATGCTTGAACGGGTCTACCTTGAACTGAAGTAAGAGGATGGCAGCAGAGACGAACACAGTTTAAAATCAGTCCTTGACCTCGTGGTCAGGATCAGCTAAAACTTTCAAATATTCAATTGCATGTAAGTTCCAGCTGCGCGTTGATTTTCAGATTATAATTCTTTATGAAATTAATAGAAAATTATTCAATTTTCTATGGCTGTTCTGCAAGCGAGATTTGTAAAGGGTAATAAATTCATATATATATGTATACATATATTGTATACGCAATAGGCTTATACGTATGACGTATATATATTTCGTGGTCCATCCGCTTTAATTCCTAATTACGGTGGTTCCCACCGCAAATGCTGCTGATTGGAGCTCGAGTCGATTGCACGCAAGTCTATTGTATGCTAAGCCACTAATTGCCCAGGCGTCCTTAACGTCGGACGAGACGTTTTAAAAAAAAAATTTTTTTTTTTAACCATATACGTATTTTTGATTTCCAACTACCCCATTGTCGGATACACTTTTACGTGGTAATTGATGCTTTTTTGAAAAAAAAAATTTTACCTCACAAATTTCAGAGTGCATTGCCATCGATGACGTTGTTCTTCGTATGCAAGGTGGATGTTACGTGGATTACTGTACGGATAACCTATACGTAACTATAGTGCATGTTGATGCACCGTGTCAAGGCTAGCGGCCATTACAGGTCGACGACTTCTCGTTTGGAGAAAATGGATTTTTGCCGATCCTGTCTTTCCAGTGAATTCCGTTACGTGAGATAGCAGTGCTACACCCTGTCATGAATTTTCATATACAGGGTGTACGAGTAGATAATGTATTAGGCGAGATAAAGTATTTTGAGAAATATCAAATTTTTGTGAAATAAAAAAATTCATGTTAAAATATTTAATTACCCGGTTCATGGTGTACCTGAAAGTGAAAATCGGTGAAAAAAAAAATTTTAATCTTCGCAGCATCTTCCCAATTCATCTAAAAACACAAGGCTAATTTCGATCTTTGTTTATAATCGTCTCCTTGATCTTTCCGAGCAAAGTATTACGATCTACCTGAATCTTTCGTTCGCACGCATGGGGATGTGAATTAGCTTAAAGGTGAGAGTACGTCCAGTAACGTAATGGTTGGTTCACACCTATTACGCACTCTAATCATAACCCCGTATAAAATACACGTAGATTAGAAACAATGTAATTTCACAATTAAGCTGATAACCATGTGCGACACTGATTAGCAATAAGATTGCAAGGTTCGATCTGCCGGACGAAAATTTGATCATAACAATAGTACGAAACAATTCAAAATGGAGGATCCAACCAAAAATAGGGACCATCATATATACACAAAATGATACAAAAAGGAGAAAGTTAGATGCCAAAGAAACTAATGCCTGGTCCACACGAGGTCACAAGTACACGGTTAACGAGCTCTTACTAATTTAGGTACCACAGGACCGGAAGTAAGAATTTCATAAAACTCATATTCATTGTAACGCGTTTCAACGTCACGATGAGCTAGACGAAATCTTCATTTTCACCGTCATTTAATTTTTTACGCAATTATCCCTGGACCCATTGGCCAATGCGAGAACGAGGATGTGACGTAAGCGGCGAACCGAACAACCAGGCTCTACGTACACACGCGTGTATCCAGTGTGAAAATGCAGGATACGACGATGCGCAAATTCTTAAGCCGCGTTCACACAGTCGCTATAAAATCATTAGCAGCGAATCGCGATGGTCATCGCTTGGATGCATTATTCATGGACACAGCTGGCTAGTTCCATCGACCTCTTGGAGTTGATTGTGAATTAACGTCCAACTCCAATTGGATTATCAATTGATGCCGGCGCTTACGTCATCGATGACTGATTTCATCTTCAATTACTTTTATCCTTGTTATTCGGCCATGAGAATACTTGACCATTGCGAGTATCGTTTTCAATGATCATTCAACTGTATTGGACACATCCAATGTGCAACAGAGAATTTCTAATGACGTTTCCCTATACCGTCGATACTCGACTTCATCTGTATTGGCCAAAATTATCCTATCCGTAGATTGCGTCACTTTGCATGTACCTTGTAGTATGACAATATTGAAAGGGGATGAAATTTTCCGAAAAATATATAATGAGAAAAAAATGAGAAAAATTTTTAATAAAACGAATATTTTCCTCGATTTTAGGTGAAAATTTATGTCTATCCCCTTTTGACCATTTCGCCCAGTGCAATCGAGGGTCGAAATATTTTTTTCGAGCGGTATCGGCATACAATTGAGATTTGAAGCGGAGACTCTCGATGCCCAATACCGATACTAATACCCACCCCCTCAGGGCTCAACTTGACAGGCTCAATAGCCTGAAAGGGGGTGGTTGCCCGTTTAGCACCATCTGTCGCCAAATTTCAGCAATATTAACTTCCAAGGTATATAGTATATACTGCAAGGCTGTATATAAGCATATATATTAATATACACAAATATACATATATGTAGATTCAGACGATATTAATACGAAGAATATAAATGATCCCTCGATGTATTGCCACCCGGTACATATACTCCTGGTCGCTGGTGGATAATATTTAAAAAATATTTAAACCAGTCCTTTTTTTTCTATCTGACGTCATGCATGGAAACTTACTATTACATAGGGAATTATATAGGGACTTTCTTGTCCCTGTTTAACGCTTGTCTACGGGCATCACAGTTTTGGTATTATGATACAGAAGGGCGTTGGCTAATAACTGGCAACTAACGTAGGGACGCCGAAGGCGTCGATTCGAACGGCACGGAAGACGGAAGACGAAGATGAAGACGCCTCGGTCGTAATTAGCTTTATTACAGGCGAGATCGACCCGACGGTAACGGAGGCTGCTAGGCCTTTGCTAACGTAAGACGCGAAGAGGAGTTGGCGACTGTACAGGCACGTCACCCTTCAGGGAAGACGAAATAGTTGAACAATCTCAGAAGATTTTGCTAAGTGACGTAAGAAGTGGCTGAATAGTTTTACATGTGTATACATATATGCAAATTATAAAATTTTGATTTGAATTAAATTTTGAGTGTCATATAAATTGTTTTTTTATTTTTTTACTTTCTTCGAATATATATATATATATATATATATGGTCTGCTCTTTTTTATACATGGTATATGTATACACTTTGCTCCTTTATAGTTCTCTGATATTGTTGACTTTAATTTTATTGATTCCTCTGCAACGCTTTTCGTTCCATCAGGTGCCCTTTAAGGTACTCCGTGTCCTGGGGCAAATAAAGGTACGTTCATTCGTTCATTCATTCGACCGATCTCCATCGCGTCGCTGTCACGAGTGAGTTTTAGTCATGAAACATGAAAAATGATAGTCGAGCCAAGGTAGGACGTTTGGCAAGACGTGAAGTAATGACAAAAATGGTCCAGCCTCATCCGTCTTGGGAAGATGAGAAGAGCATCAAAAGAGTCTGGATGATTCAGTTCGATATTGATGCTGTGCTTAGAAATTCAAAATCGTGGTCCAGTTAACGTTGGCCAAAATGGCCGAAGTATCGATTGACAAATCGACGATGATCACTGAAATCCCTAAAAGGGCTAAAAATATTTTCGAATGATTATTGTACGTTTTATATTTATTATAAATAATTTTGAAAAATTATTCAAAAATATATATTTAACGTAACCAAGACAATTTTCCGTATTGCTGAAACGGTGGTATAGATATTTTATGTCTATGGTATGTAAAACGATATATATATATATATACGCTCACGTGGATACATAAATCCATAGAGTTTTCCTCTCCGGAAAACATCCAAGCGAATTTTCACGAAGCGATCTTACTTACAGGACGTCGCTCGACCGTAGTACGTAGAAAGAGACTAGTTGAAAAGCGGCCTCGACTACATCGCATCCCTCGTGCCTCGTACGTAGTCGCCATTCTTCTCGACGTTTAAATTCAGCCCGTTGCTCCGTGCAGTTGCGTCGCTCGTACCAAAGCAGCAAATATTTGCAGTACGCAGACAAAACTTGAAAACTTTTAGCTTCCATTGTACCGTTGACGATTTTCTGAATTTCCTATTCTAACAGAAAGCCAAGAATCACATATAAATATATACATATATATACAGTGTACAGTATAATCCATGTTGAATTCACATTACCAAGACACAAGGTACACGTGATTAGGTAAAAATTTTAATTCGGTAATTTGAATTAAAAAAAAATATATATCATTAACAATTTTTTTTTTACCGATAATTAACTCGTATTTGGTCCACTCAAAATGGCTGCGTACTAACAAGAAAGGAATCGTTAGCAGCGCCTGCAGAACTCGTAGCGGCGACGAGACTCCCTAATCAGGGAGACATTGTCGGCAGAGGGACAATGCGTGTGTAAAGTATGAGTAAGAGTGAGAGAGATAGAGAGCCAGGGGTGGGGAGGGAGGTGAGAGGGAGAGACTATATGTAGCGGGAGGTCTGAATAAAAGTACGTGTCTGCTACGTAACCCAGGAGTTGGCTAGCAGCTGCCAGCGAGAGAGCGTATGACAGTTTGAAAGAGAGAGAAAAATAAAGAAAAAGAAGAAAGCACAGAATTTTGCGTGTGTGCGTGTACACCGGATATGAAACCGAGATGGATATTTCTTTTCGCACTTTCTTTTTTCTTTTTCAACCCTCACACTAAAAAGGTGCATGTTGCCGGTGCAGCTTGCATTCCAAAAGCAAAAGTCTTATCAATGCATATAAAGAGGACGCGTTACTCTTGACTCTTAATGGGAAACTAAAGAAAGGCCTCGATTTCTATATTTCTCTTGGGTATTGTCTCGAAGCAACGAGCGAACGTTCTACTCACTTCCGGTACGAGAATCCTAACAAGAATGGAAGTGCCTATGGATACAGAGACGTTGATAATTTTCGAGCTTTCTTCCTTCTTCGAGAAACCGCCATTTTTATTGGCAACTTCCTTTTCGGTGATTTTGTAAAAAAAAATATCCCTAAGAGCGCTTCCTTAAATGTCCATTCGCACTTATGACTGTCTTTGGCTTTATGGCTACTTGGTGTATCAAGAGAAAATTACGTAACCATATAATGTCAGGACTGCGATACACTTCCGTCGGGAAAGCAGTTCAGTTCTGGCCTTAGGCATTATTATCACCATTCCTGATTCGATTAGACCGCCTAACTGGGATACTTAAGTGCGTATGCCAGAACGTGCCTGACAAAGACGGCTAAGGTAGTCCCAGGCACGAAGACAGATAGGTACGTAAACAGGAACATGTATTGCGTAACACGGGTGATGGAAGACTGCGTGACCTGGTTAAAAAGTTGGACAATAGATAAGAGTGAGTTTGTTTATGTGTGTATATATATGTATATTAAGATAGAGGAGGAGCCACTGACCTTATGCAAATATGTCTATTTCAGGTGGAACGTCCATCCGAGGACAGTCGAGTCATCCAATTCGCTCGCGCAACTGTTTTAATCCGTAACCGGACAGCTAGACTCAGGAAGGATGGTTGGCAGCACTGCTAAGCAGATCGAGGTAGATTTTAATTAAAGAGCTAGGCATCCTCCCGATTTCATCGTCTGGTGCTTCAACTTTCCTTAGACTCGAGAGACTCTTCTTGTATATCTTCGTCCATCTTTTATTTTCGAGGACTGAGAACACGGGAGAGAAGAATAAATGGGAGCGAGAGAGATAAAGAGATTTTAAACCCATTTTATTTAGTCAGGTGTCTGCTCGATGGCACATATAGCACTGTTTAAAAATATAAATAAATTTATTAAGGATGAAAAAAAAAGTTGTGATCAATAATTTGTTGGAAAAAAATAGCAGTCTTGACGAAATTTATAAATCTTTAAGGGCGTAACCGGATATCATGAATTTAAGTGGTTCCAACGTAACGGATGGGAAACCGGCGGAAAAGCCTTGGCAATATTAACGTTTCGTTCCTACAGTGAATTTCACGTTTGGTCCCTGGGTAATATGGTCCCCGGTGAAAAGGAAATTGCTAAATAAAAGCACGAAAGCTGGAAAGTTTATAAAGCCAGGTGGTAGGACCAGGTTGTCCAGTGGATACTGAATTTGGGCTTAAGGGTCAGGTTTTACCAGTTCACGATACATTATGTGTGTACCTACGACTATGCACTATCATGGGAAAGGTTTTGCTACGCCACTGGTTTTCCTTGCGAAAAAAATGCGTTTCAACTTTGCGACGTTGCAGCAGCCACCAGCAACCAACGACGCCCGGCGCCAACGGCGACCCTTCGTGGAGCAGGGCTTTCAATGTAACTAATTAGTAACTATGTACAAAGTGATGTAATATAACGTAGCAACTATGGCAAGCTCAACGAAGCGCAATCCTGTGCTGGTTTTATTTTACGCTTCCCTTTATTATTAAAAAAAGAAAGATTTGATACTATACAAAGTCGAGTCTACTGTGGATCGGTTATATGTATTTTTAATCCCAATAAAAGTCTAGAAAAAAATCTCATCCGCGAGCCATTGTAAAATTTTGGATTTAATCAAAATTTAAATTTATATATTATAAAGTACAATCTAGTGACCATAACCCAGTGATGTGTTAAATAACAACAAAAAAAATCGTGCCTCGTTACAAGGATTTATAATCTCACGCAAACCAGACAGGATCAAAGGAAACCGTTTGATTCTATTTCTTAGTAGGATCAACGTGTAAATATTCAAATTTTCAAAAAGAAAGGTTAGGACGTAATTTATGGAATTGCGATCAAATTTACGGAAACTTGTTCAATTCAGGAGATCGGGAGGATGGCATCCGGATCAAACTGGAAACTGGACTATGATTAGGATGAGCTCCCTTTTCCGGGTGAACGCATAAAAATTTAATGTTCTTTCTAGAGAAAACCGGTTAGCCCCTGGTCTTTAAGGCCTATTCGTCAGAACTAACCTAGCAGACCTGTTACGAGTCAAGTCCTCTGTATGCAAATGATCTCATTCATTGAACTTGTAGTTTCGACTCATCTTTATTTATCATAGTAAAATTACATAATGTATATCATATAGCTGCTGCCACATGTTAC
>JARQSV010000820.1:188818-266606 GCA_030142285.1 Calameuta idolon | reverse complement strand
ATATCTGCGGCGTATCGAACTCGACTCGAACCCAGAGTTTTTTACGTCATAGTCTCGAACCCGTTTCTAGGGAAAAACACTTGTTTCCGCGGTCGGCGTTCGCGAGCGCTTGGAAGGTGGCTCCTCCTGGAGTCGTCTGACGAAATTGGTAGGCTTTGCCCCACATAATCATTGAGGAATCCAGGATGCCCAAGTTTTCTAACGAATAGAATTACTTCGTCCAATTTGAAGTTATATTGTAGTACGGGATATGAAAGAAATGTAATACGAACGGGTACGTCATATAATGTTCCTATTTGAATGATATTTATTACTCAAAGACCACCCTTAATGCATTTACTCTTATTTCATTTTTATCTCCATGGCGAATTATCTTTCTTTGAAGAGAAGTTCCTTCGACTACGGCCTCCGTTAACGAGGTTAGCGGCTTTAACGCTACGGTGCGCGAGTGGCGAAAGGCCTTTGGATGTCTGCTTAGTTGTAAGAACGCTAATTAGAGCTCGTCTCTGCATACGCTGAAACATACGGAGACCAGCCGCACGTCGAAGAAAAGGAAAGGAGGAGGAGAAATGAATTCGAGACTCTTTTAATTCAACACTCATCCCGTACTTCCTGCTGCGTACGAGTGTTCGATTTTAATTAAAGCCAGAGATCGAGAGAGATGGAGGACGTATCGTGCACAGTAATATATCTATATACGTACTAGCTAAAAGGATATTCCCATAGATTCTCTACTATGCGGAACGGGATTATTCAGTAATTCGATCCAAACCCACACCAAACGGGAAGTTTCCAATCATTGCCAGTCGAAAACATCGCGAACCCTCGACCTTTTAATCGCGAACTGTTCACAAAGCATATTGGCTTTCCGGTGTGTACTTGCATTGATAACCGTGTGGATAGGTATTTTCATGTGGATTTTTTTTATGTAGTATATTATGTATCGTAATCATATTGATATCCAATGAGAAGCTTATTATCGATATAGCACGTAATACACAATTACATTTTTACAGCTTACGCGATAATGTACAGTGACAGATGCTCATGTGAAATTTTAAAGTTACATAAAATTTTATTGAAACAAAAAACATTAATACATATCACATAATAAGAAGCAAAAGTATAAGACGTCATACATGTGATAGAGTAAGAGAGTTATATCGTTTTTATAATACAAATATGATAACTGTTCTCAATCATGTGAATCCTTTAAGTTATGCAATCGTTTACCGATAACGTTTTACTTGAGATTAATAAAATAATAATAATAATAATCGCATTTGCAATTAAAATACTCAGGAGATAATATCAGTTGTCAAATAAACGATTACAATAATATGACATCAAGACAAAAGAATTCAAAAAAATGTAAAATCGAACTATCTTTGAACGTCTTTATGTCGACAGATCTTGCAGCTTATTGGAAACGACAAGAAAAAGAGTCCAGTTAAAAATCACACTCGTTATCTCTAACCTATTGAGAAATGCTACGAGGGTTGAGAGAGTTCTTAAACGTTCCGGTCGAAGATTAAGGTTGAAAAAAAAATTTTATTTTCATTTTCGAAATCATTATCCAAAACGTTTCTTCCAGAGATCCCCGATGGTTGTCCTGGAATGAAAATAATAATTCACAATGTCGTATACGATTATTCGTTAAATGATTTACAATAATTTTACTTTCGGCATTGACAGACTCCGCCGTTACAACGTCCACCAGCTTTTCCCATGCTCAAACAGTTGGCAGCACAAGCAGAGTCACCAACCTTACCACCAAAGGACAACAAGTCACATGTCACCCTTCGGTGTCTTTCACCACGTGGTTCTACGACGATGTCTTCAAAGTTATCTACAATTTTGGTCACCCTTGATATATCATGGTGATTGGCGAGAATTATTAAATGATTTGATGATCTACAAACCTGGCAAAGGTGTCGAGGAAACGTAAACCACCGCAACTGCGAGAACGAGAGCGATCAGGCAGATCTTCATCTTGATTATAAATTAATATGTACTTTTTAATTGAGCTACCTGACTGTCACTTGGTGAACTGGTGACAATTTTCTTCGCTGCCGTTTTATATGCACCACGTTCTTAAGCGGGGATTTCCTTAACGCGTTATCTCAGAATATTAGAGTACTTCCCCTGCTTCTAAAAAGAAATTTCACATATGTATTTACATATTATGATGAATTACTTGTATGCGTCACTGGCGTCTTTGTATACTAGTCTCTCTGTTACATAGAAACAGCAATAAATTATTGAACACCTGCAGAAGTGTACGTTCTACCTGCAGCATTTGTATTAAATGTCATAAATTTTAATTGTATATTTTTTTCTAATTAAACACATCTATAGATGCTAAAAATATTTAATTGTTTAATAAGCATGTAGGGAATGGATCACTATGGTATATTTAATTATAGATATTTTTTTATGGTTCTATCTAACTAACCAGTACAGTACGGTATGGTATATGCCCGTCAACCATTTTGTTTGACTAATTACTCATGGTAACTTGGTTGCATTCTTATTTAACGAGGACGTAATTAAATTAGAGAAATTTATTCTATCGTTCATACCCAGGTATGTATGTGTCGAGGGATGGGAAACTATGGGACTGAGAAGAATAAATAGAAAAATTAATGTTTGCCATTTTTTATTCAAGAACTTAACGAACTAATTAATAATCTGGTATGATAAGGTTTTAGGTAAAAAAAATTCCTTGGCTAATTGTCATTCATGAAGTGAACCTTCAGTTAACCCACGTCTTAGCGACACTCTGTACGTAATACTCGTCTAATCTTATTAAACTCTACAATTTCCATTATCCTACGGTGTTTCGCCTATCTAGTTTATATTACAAGAAATACTAGTAATTCACGACACTTTACGCGACGTCACGTTCTCCACTTAGAAACTTCTCGCAAGACTACAGTTAAAGCGATTACCAGATTATTCCTTTTCAAGTAAAAGAATCAATTTCTTACTCCAATAGGGACGGCAGGATTTTTCATTACAGGCATTTTTCATTCAAGAGAATAAGATTTTAAGGCGTAACGTTCCATTATATAAAAATAGTGACAATGTGTATTTAATAATTTTCAAACGTTTCAAAGTCAACGACAGTGAAGTACAAGGATCATGTAAAAAATCACACTTGATAGAACATTTGTAAGAATAAAAATAAATCATCCAAGTCACAAAACTTAGGCTTATCCGTAATTAAAATAATTATAAGTTTGCAGAGAAACCAGTAGCCTTTCCATATTTTCGCAGACCCTCAGTGAGTCTCCTGCCAAAGTCAATATCGACTTTGATGAACTGCTTGAGGGCACGTTCAATGATGAAATTGGAGGCATGTCGAATATGATCCACTATGTTATCGACGAGTCTTGTCTTGGCGTCAGCGTCGAGAACGTTACGATAGAAATCCGTTGCCTGGCTGTAATTATCCTCATCGACAGCCTCGTACCGATCAACGTCGCCGCTTACTTGGAAACTAGGTGCAAGAGCAGCAGGACATTCCTTGGGTCCACCAAAGCTATTTGGATAATAATTTGGCGCGCCATTTTGGTTATGATATGCCATCGGACCGTCACGTTGATAATTCATTGCTGACATCACCTGGTAATGTACAGTTGTATGATTATTATTAAAATCAATAATATATTTAATATTATCTTCATTACCTTGTAGGGACAGTTCACTGGCAACTGAAGGTAATTCGCTCCCAAACGGTGTCTATGGGTGTCGCCATAGGCAAAGAGCCGACCTTGAAGCATTTTATCAGGACTGGGTTCGATTCCAGGTACCATGTGGGCAGGATTGAACGCTATTTGCTCCACGTCCATGAAATAATTTTCAGGATTTCTATCCAGGACCAAACGTCCCACAGGAATCAATGGGAAATCCTTATGCGACCATATCTGTTGATATCAAAGTAATTGAGTCTGGACCTAATTCAAATTTTGGATAAAGTTACCTTAGTCAGGTCAAACGGATTCCATCTGAAGGTTTCTGCCTGCTTGGGTGTCATCACTTGGATGCTGAAGGTCCAGGATGGATATTGACCTTGGGCGATGGCATTGTACAGATCTCGAATAGAATAATCTGGATCCGTGCTGCTTAACTCGGCTGCCTTTTGAGCTAATAGATTTTTGATTCCTTGGTCGGTCTAAAAAAAATTTGCAAAATTACATTGTTGCTCTTTAAAAATAATCGCACAGCCAACTTTACCTTGTAGTGAAACTTGCAGTAGACCATCTCGTTGCGATCGTTAACGAGTTTAAAAGTATGCGAGCCGTAACCATTCATGTGACGGTATCCATCGGGAATTCCACGGTCGGCAAAGAGGAAGAGAACCTGATGAAGACTTTCCGGTCGCAGAGAAAGAAAATCCCAGAACATGTCAGGATCCTGAAAGTTATGAAAATCCTTTAAGTCTGATTATCGTAAAGATGATTGTGTATGTTGTTCAAGAAAAAGTTTTTTTTTTTTTTTCAACAGCAGTATTGGTCATCCGTTACGCAAGTATTCTTAACTGTTGCGCTACTGGAGGCAACTTCCTTTCCGTTGCACAACGCCAAAGTTATCTTGGAAATGCAATTATGAAATTCTACTGAATAGCCATTATTCTTGTTACGATATGCAAAAATAATATTGTTACTGTTCTCTGAATGTGCAACATTGTATTGCTGGTCTCGTTACAAGTTTCTCTATTCGACTTTTGTCGTACCTTTAAATGCATGGCTTTTCCGATTGAGCAATATTATATTGCTGGTCTAATTTCAAATTGCTCTATTCGACTTTTGCCGTACCTTTAAATGCGTGACTGGATTTCTTTTTTGCGTGTGAATGAAGCTTGGGAACAATAGAGGATCCTTTATAAAGAAAATTGGCGTGTTATTGCCAACCAAATCCCAGATTCCTTCCTCCGTGTAAAACTTGACAGCGAATCCACGTGGATCTCTAGAATTTCAAGGATTTCATGTATTTTCGATTATTTTAATTATATTCATTTACAGCATAGAACCGTTCAGTATTCATTTGTATACATAGATTTTGTCACGTCTTAGGAGATAAATTGTTATCAGCAACAGATGTTTTGTTTTGTTACATTGATAACACAAACATCCCATTCCTAATGTAACCAATTCGAAGCGTCTCCCTCTTGCTTTAAAAAGTTTGAAATTTATTGCTTTCTCAAGAAATTCATAATCGAACGAAAACTTTTGGCTTTCACGTAAATCAAGAAAAATTGAGGCTTTTCTTTGAAAAATGTAATATTATTAAAAATCATTAAATTACCTGACACTATCGGCGGATCCACTCTCGCCACCCACAGTGGAAAATCTCACTGCGATTGGCGTTCTTTTACCTACACCAGCAAAAACCTTGGCCTTCGAAT
The DNA here is from genome assembly GCA_030142285.1 of Calameuta idolon. Lineage (NCBI taxonomy): Eukaryota > Metazoa > Arthropoda > Insecta > Hymenoptera > Cephidae > Calameuta > Calameuta idolon. The sequence goes on along the minus strand of JARQSV010000820.1, from coordinate 261,196 downwards.
ACTTGCTGATATTATGCGTAACTTCAAAATAACCAAAAGCGCCTAAAAAGATAAAACAAAAATTAGGTCACTGCTACCTTTTCAATATCCTATGAAAAAAGAAAGTACATTAGCAGGAAATTATCAAGGCTTAAAATGCATATTATGACAAGATGACTCGATGCCTAAGATTCCTAATAAATATTATTTATTGATCCAAGAAACGGTTATCATATTCATGACCTTCTTATCGTCATTTATTTTGCAACTAAAATCATCTATTAATCTTTATCTAATGATACAAAAAAAATTATATTTTTAATATTCGTCTTTACCAGCTCCTTTAGCATGCACTACACGCTCCGGTATTCTTTCTCTTGAAAAGTGAGATAACTCATCAAGAAATACATTGTCTTGCAAAAGTATAGGTCCTCTGGGACCAACGGTAAGAGAAGCCATTTTATTGGCAATTGGATTTCCAGCTCCAGTCAGGAGTACAGGTGGTTCTCCCTGAAATATGAAAATTTTCAAAAATCATTTGATAATCCACATTATAATTAATCATTTTCTTTAGCAGAGACCAGGAAGAATTATGGGTATTAAATACAAAAAAAAACATTTTACTACGGGATTAGGACCAAATTGTAAAAAAAAAAAATTTCAAAAAGCCTTTTCGCACCAATTTTTGTACAAAAGCGTATAAAACTATAGGTTTTACAAAAGCAACGAATTCTATCGCTTTTTCCATCCACGTGAATCAACGTACCTTGCGGTTAGTTTGACCGAATAGATTTGTTGCGATCTGCGAATCCGGCGATTTTTTGTGCTGAAAAATTGTGCGTAGAAAAAACCGTGCCAGTGAGAAATACAAAGATAATTAATACGTGGTGCAATACGTGAATCATAGTGCACTTTGAGCAACATAATTAATTATGCAGGTGCAGCTGTGTTTACGACTAATTAAAAATTACTCAATTTCTAATTAAAAATTATCAAAGAAAAAAAAACATTCTTCATCAGTGCCTACGTCAATGTCAATCAACATTTACTTTATTCTCTTAGACTTTCACCACAGTCGATCGAGATTTGCGCTAACAATATTTTGCGTAGTCTTACGTAATCAATAAAAGTGAGCCCTGACCCATTTTAAAACTCGATTCTTAATCGTTATCGTATATCAACGTGATTAGCCGGTGGGTACTAATCTAATGCAGCTTAATGTAATTTCAATGTATCTGCATATGGCCCACGAATATATTTTTTTATCATACAAACAACATAATAAATTCTGCACGCGATAATAAAAGAAATCGAAAAAAAAAAAAACAGGCTTTTTTCCCTAATTATGTAAATTGTGAAATTTTCCGGCCTTTTATTCGCTACACGCGCATCCAACCAGATTCCATATCTAAATCAGGTATGTAAAGTGCACGTGCAAACGGAAAACGCCGTCGAGCAAAGTTGATGGCGCTGATAGAATTCATGTGCACGGAAATGCATAAATAGACATTGGCTGCGTGTGCACACGAACATAATCAATATTTAATTGCCAACATACAGCAGCTACATCGGGAATGATTCAGCATGATCGACAAGATCTTTATACTTGGAATTAAAAGTTGCACCTTATGGACTGCAAATGATTGTACCAACTGCAACGAGTATCTCGTTGGTAGGACTGTCAATTTTAAATTCTTTACAAATGAGACTCTGAATTTTCTCAGATTTAACAGTCATAGATAAACCATTGAAAAAGAGTTAACAATATAAAGAACCTTCATCTGCTTTTTAACCTAAGAGAAGATGATTATATGGAAATCTTTAAGAATTTTAGGCCTGACTTGTTTACGGATCCCATTTTGCTTATATGTATATATATATATATGTTTGCCAAGGAGATACTTTGGGGTCACGAAAAATCAAGGGGCGTTCACACTGGCAAGCTAATGTTTCTTTTTTAAATAACTACCTTGGGACATCACAGCATTGGAGTTCTGACTTAGTTTGACTTAATGAAATATTTCTAAGCCCATCAAAAATACTTGATAATTCTCTGACGACGTTTGCCAAAGCAGCCACTTGTTCTCAAGATAGCGACTTTGTAAATGAAATCGTCCCTAAAGTATCTCCCAGTAAAATATATATATATATAGTCGTGTGGATGCAGACGCAATGGCGTAGCTATTCGAATATCGGCAGCTGTATTGTCCTTTCGCTGGTACGAAGCGCAGCATAGAAAAATAGTTGGTACGATACAGTACCGAGTCTCTTGAGAATTGTGCTAGTCGAGAAAAGACAGTCTGCCGTATAAGAAGAAATTAAGACCGATTATAAACGTACATTGAAAATTCAAATATAAATCTGAGGGGGCTGATAGGTTCCATTTATATGAGTGATCGACCAAATGAAAATACCAAATATGCAACCGATACGAGCGAACGACATATTGCCAAACGAGAATGCAAAACAAAACAGAGAAAGTTGCACGGTAGTCGTTTCTACTTTATTCCTTAATCGCAGAGCTCTGTAATAATAAACTGACAGAAATTCTCCTGGTCGGAAGTTTCTTAGAGTGCATCGTTAAAAGACAAAAGAGAAGGAATGCTTTCTCAGAAAAAGAAAATACGAAAAACTACCAAGCACAGAACGGGACGACTCTCGGACATTTTACTTGGAATGTGACGGTTATTTGTGTATCAACTGGTGCACTGGCGTAATATTAACGAAAGGTACGTTGGAACTAACGTGTGCATTAGATAACGTATTTTTCTTTGTATATTTAAATTACGGCATCGACTTTTGAGATCGTTAACCGGCAAAACGCATTTCAATGAAAACCATAAATAGTGTTTTATATATATATTATATTTGTGAAGTTTGTACCTCCATTTTTTCCTTGTAATTTTTTAATTGGTTGGTTGCTGGATCTCGATCCATTTTGCTTCGTTTCTTGAAAAAATACGAACTGTCACGAAGAACCTTCACGTTTGTATCGTGTCCTGCTATGTCGAGCAAGCGTTGCGGCGAGTGACTCGAACAAGTCAAGTTGCTGGATTGCCACAGCCTTTTATCGGCGTTGATACGCAATAGTTCTAGGTGGGATCGACCAGCCAGCTGATATGTAGAACTTGTACACACCGTAGATAATTGTGAGTTCCATGAGACACGACATATTGTTCCGAGTGATGCTCTTGCTAATCCTTTCATAATATTACTTTTACTCCATATAAAGTCTTTCCGCCACGATATAACCTAAAAAAATGATCTAAGGACTTTACATCGTGAGTCGTTAGTAATAATTAATTTTCTAAACAATCATTATACTCAATGGCATCACGCTTTTTACTTTTCATATATGGCCTGTGCTGCTGGAAAAGATCTAGGTATATATTGCAAAATATTATTTTCATCCTTGCTCTTCTATAGATATATCTGCAATGGCCGTAAAAAAAATTTATTACAGCTGATAAATGGTAATCGATTCTTATATGAACGTGTAAATAGAATTTATCGTCTCGATTGAATATAGCTTTGTTATTTATAAATAATAATATTTTCATTTTCTTGCTACCATTACTCCATTGTTTTTTTTTCTAATTTATCACTCAAAAAGTACCGACTAGGTCCATCCGTGCAAGCGTTTTTACGTGCTCCGACGCACTACAGGTGTGTTCGAAAATGAGTCGAAAGCGGAGAACGCATCGTTGCCTCTCTGTTCATTGCATAGTTTTGACCGAGACACAACATGCTCTCGGCTCATTTCCGAACACATAAAAACGGTTGCGCGAACTAACCAAATATTGGGAAAAAGGTTATCTCGTAGAATGTTTGTTTAATAATTGAAGTTTATCTCCATAATTGTCTTTATTAATGCCACTACAGCTCCACCCAAGCTAGGTACAGTTATTCTATGCCCGATCTCGACGTTGGATCATCAATATGATCTGCGAACGTTGCGAGTCAAAAATACAAGTACGTAGAATTCGCGGGAGCCATTCAGCTACGAGTTATATAAACAATATATAATCAATCCTTGTCTTTGGTAAAAGAGAAGATAGAGGGTAAGATAATTGGGATAAATGAATTTTTAATTGTCGCTTGCGTACGCATCCCAAAATCTTTAAATCAAAATTATCTTATATCATAGTCGCTGATTGACAATGTCACGCTATTTACAAATATCAGCGGCTTCAATAATCATTAAATATCGAGCCTATGCGATTACCCAGATTTTAATTAGCTATAACAGAAGGGATTGCTAGGCGCAGGTCGATGATACCCATTAGGATTGCGGAAATCTGCGACCAGGATTACGACCGACGTAGGGTGAGCCATGAACGTGAGCGTATTACAATAATAATATTAATAATAATAATAGCAGTAATAACAATAATCTAAGGACCTCCAATGACCATTCGAAATTAATACAGCCCTCAAATGCAATCCTGATAATCCAATATCCATCGTTAAACGTGAATCCTGATAATATTTTAGTGAAAATTGTAAACTGAACTCGATCAAAGTAAAATCAAATTTAGCCAGAAAATTGCGTCGTCGTGCAATTGCTTCTTGATTCTTTTCTCGTTAAAAACAGATGCTCGCCACAAATTCAAATATGTATTATATTAAAGCGCGTCAGCGCTCGACGCCAATCAATTAAATGTCTACATACCCATTATGATCACTAGCACAACAAAAGGTACGCCAAACGGATTATAATGCTTCGCTATAAATTTTTATACCGCGCCTCTATACAATTGTATATTCAAGCGAGAGTCGTACGCGTTAAGCAAGCAGTCGACAATAAATTTTCATGGATGCGTATCGGTGAACGTTGTTCCTGATGATCCAAGTGCAGCAGTACGATGACCTCAACGAATTCCCGTGGTCAAGGTCGAGGTTGCTTGATTCCAAGAGCGACAAGAAACCACTCGATTAGCACCGGAAGTAACCATGAAACCAGATAGAGGATGAATTTAAATTTTTTGTCTTCCATGAAAACGCATGAAGTGATCTTGGGTCGTGAAAAGATCTTCGTCAGCTGCGATCATTGCATATTATAATTTTACACTGAAATAGTCTCTAGGTTAATACGCGTAGATTTGCTTCTCAGGAGACTGGCCGGCTGAGCTCATCCAGGTCGAAGGTCACTGACACTCCTTGCAACGCTGAGTGATACACGAGGCTTCTGCATCTTGATCGAATTAAGATCTGCATCTTCGCGTGGACAAACCTAGGTAGAGCTCGGTGCTGGCAATGCGCACTGCACTTGCCAGACTATCAGATGAGACTGTTCGCCATGTTCTTCGGTTCCTGACGCAGCTGCCGCAGCCGCAGCAGCAGCTACCGCAGCTGCAGCGTTCGAACGATCCATTCCGTCCTCGGCCTCGTCTCCGTCACCTGTAATAGAAGAGCAATGAGTTCTGGTTGTAATTTATACAGTGTCTATAGTCACTACCGAATCAAGATAGTCAAGTGTAGATAATCAATGTAGATCCAGATAGTCGTGGATGTTTTAGCAGGAAAGGGTGCAGTGTTGGACAGCCCTTTTAATTTTTTACAACGCGTATGCAGAATACCAGCTGGAAGCGTTTCACCCCCCAGAGAGCAAAGAAAACGTAGGAAGATCATGTGCTGGTGCGACCGCGATGATAATTTTGAATATTATTATACTCTGACATGATCTTTTTCACAGACAAATGAAACTGTGATTGTTATCTTATTACGATAAAAAAAAATATTTTACAAGGCATTTACACATGGCGGATTTGATTGAGCATTCTCATTGGTTGTCAATATGACAATGTGCTGTACAGCATCAATTATTTTTATTCAGGTGCGTAAACAGTCAGTATTCGTTAATGGAGTATATCAAGAATTTTTTATGAAGGATCGTCATTCTTACACCCGTTAGATATTCCATCTACTCTAACCAATTGGTTAATACGTGCGACCCTTAGCAATGTAATAAAAGGTTCATCAATGACTATCTACTGTATCAATACACCGTAATCAGTTAGTACTTATGCATAATGTCAATAGGATATTATGGTAAATGATTTTGACCTAGGGGTTAGTCGGTATTAGCAATTTAGGTTAAGGGCTGAATGAGAATGAATCGAGCTCTTCCTACTACTCTCCGGGGGCGTACCTGACCATCTGCCACACAATCAGGTGGGTCGCCACGTCGCTCTCGTCCTCCGCCTCCTCCACTGAAATTATCAATCGCCAATCACCCCCAAGATTGATACCAGCTAATTCGAAACAGATGGAGCACAAAAGCCTGAAGGGTTTGGGTGGGGTGTAAAGGGGGGGTTCATCTCTATACCTAGTGCAATTATTAGCTTCTCACGATGTAGGGATTATCTGTCTTGACGAAGCGGTCACCGGTATAACGTATGCTATGAGACTTCTGAAAGATCTTTTAATAATTTAATCCCATAATCAGCCTTATCACGCGACCCTTTATCAGCATGGCCATCTAGACGACTTGGCCACTACAGGACTACTTGTACTCTACTGAACTAGATAACTAGCTAAGTTACGAATGTGCAAGGACATTATTATTTTATTTGATACCTACCAATTCGGAAATCAATGTAACCCTCGCCTCCTGATAAGACCAGCATTGCTGGTTGAGAACCATCTGAAACTGCGCTTTGACCTCCTTGACCTGGAACAAGGAAAATTGGAAATATGATTGTAGATGGGTATATAAGCAGGCCAGGGAGCAATGTATAAATATATTGATGAACAAAAATTTTGTATTCAATATTGTGTTGCTGTATGCAAAATCTGATGATGTAAAATATTTTAGTGGATTTTGAGGTGAGAGATTACGTGAATGGATGATCAAATTTATTTGTGGTACGTACTGAATGTACTTGAGCGCTTAATTAGAGTGTGTATATAGTGGACTGACCTGGTACAGCGACAAACATCTTCACAGCATCTCTGTGACCGTGAAAGCTCAGTTGGGCATGAGCCATGCTACAGTAAGGAACAAAACTGCCTGGAGTGACACCACGTTCAGAAGCGAACACTCGAACTCCGACTCCCGGTGCGTCGCACTTGCTATTTCCGGTTTGTACTCTGGACACGGCCATGGAGCCACCGGCGTCTATAACAGAAAATAAATGTCCTTCTTAGTGGGACAGTAACATATTAAAATTTAGGATCAGTAACAAATTTTAACCTTACTTTCGGATAAAGGTACTGAAATTATGACACCATTTCCGGTACCAATCCACAGTCTATTCGATGAGATGAGTAACGCTGTAATCCTGACAAAGGAAAACCCAAGCTTTCCTGTGCCAAGCATCTTGCTGACGTAAGGCTCAATATCCACGTCCTGAAGATGCTGATAGGTGTGGGCGTGATACAGTCTCAAGGTGGAGTCTAACCTGATACTGACCCAGACGCCTTCTCCGAGCCAAGCTAATTGCCTGACCTGGGATTCCCTGCGCGGATGCGCATCTACCGTTCGCTAAAATAAGACAAAAAAATATTATTTCCGCCAATATTATTAATTAAAACTTCAAAACCCTAACCTCCAGTGTCATCATTATTGGGTCTATCACATGAATCTTGTTTCTGTATCCGCACCATACAGTCTTTCCCGTTACTGCAGTCATACACCTAATCGAATGTTGAGGACTTCCCAAAGTTATGATGTGATGTTGAGATAAATCCCATTGGCCATCCGATCCTCGTTGAAAAATCGCAATGGTACCATCCGCCAGGGCGATCAAGACTCTACCTTGTACGTGTCTGTGGGAATGATATAAATAATAGAAAATTATAAAAATTTACAGAATATTCGTTAGCTTGCTAGATCAATACTTACACAATAGCCAGGGCAGCGTCTTTCAATCTTACCGAATGAAGACAAACAGACCATTTTGCCACAGCTGAATGTACGAACACAGCACCATTCTGGGCTCCTAACCACATGGTGGGTTGGATGGACGACATCTTCTCGATGGGCGTGCAATCTTCATCGACCATTATACCACTGTCAACAGTACTGCCTTTCTCACCGTTACCACGTAACGTCGAAGGTTCCGGAGTGCTTGTAACAAATTGCACCTTGCCAAGATTGGCAGTCTCACTGTCAACACTCTCCAAACTCTGTGGACCAGTGCTTGTTAAGGTGGGATCGGTATCCTGAGTCTTCTCAGTGTTGTCACTCGTACGATCTCCTGGTGACAGTTGTTCTGGATTCTTATCCTCTGATTTACTCTCTACGGCAGGACGAGATTCGGCATTACTGATAACGTCAACAGTGTCACCGTCAGCAGCGACACCTTCTACAGATACAGTTTCCACGTTATTCTTGTTGCTCTCAGCTTCGTTACTTCCATTGGTCGTGCCACCAACAGAAGCATTATCATTAGCGATTTGAAGGTAATCGCTTTCTTTGGCACCAGGTACACTAGCGATGCACAGGAGATGACTCTGACATACATTAAAGGCTTCAAGAATGTCAGCAGGATTGTTAGCATCTATAACCGTAACTTTTGACATTTTCTGCGTCGACGTGCAGATCCAGACCAGAGAACTCAGTTGCATCTCTAAACGCTCAGCCTCCAGACGACGTTGCTCGCTCTCCTGAAGTTCTTTGTCAAGATGCTCCACAGCATCCTCAACATCCGTTTTCGCGTTACTGCTCTCTTGAGCTTCAGCAGCATAAAACACACTACCGCCGACCATACTGCCGCCATCCCGGGTCTTTCCACCGCTGAGATTCACACCAGCGCCGCACCATATCTGCTCAGAAGACAAATAAGTTCAACCAAAATCCTCCAAGCTTCAGCAACCGGAAGTCCATTCACTCACCTTCATGCCAGGTTCAGTTTCCTGAAGTGGCCTACAGTATACAGGAACTGGCACGGGTTGTCTAGCTGGAGCACTTGGCTTTCCTGGCAGACTCCAGCCGTAAGCTTGCAAACGTCCATCTTCTTTTCTCACGTGTGCTCTCACCTGTCTATATTGTTCTCTTCTCTCATTGGCGCGTCTGGCAACTAGTTTCTCAGAGGACCTGCGAACACAGTTGGATCCCAATTGTACGGACGGATCAGCTCACCGGAAGATCATTGTAGCCGTCGACGTGATGAATAAGTGTCCACGTGCGATTCCAAAATCAAGCATACCCAGGTTACCTGAACCTTGCCTTACAAGCGTCCCATGAAAAACCAGAGAACCCGGAAGTCTCTTGAGAAATAACGATAACACTGACACGACGAGATAACAAGCAAGGAGAGACCGTACAGAACTAATAGCTAAGCGCAATAATGAAATAAAAGCTCAACGTAACTTAATTAAAATATTTTTTATTAACTGATCAATAAATTCGTATAAGAATCTTTCGAAGGAATATACAAGTTCTTATTTACACAACAGGGATTTTTAAAGATCTCCCGCGCGTCGCTCGTATTACAAAAATAATGACTCTTCCAAGCGCAATTATAGAAATTATCAGTGCGCGCTTCGCGTGCTATGAAATCTTGAGTTTTTCAGAATTTCTTTTTTTTTTTTTTAATTGTGATACTCAATTCCATGCGGTACTGAAATACCACCGGTACGTGTCATGATTTTTAAAGACTTTTAAGTGTCGGCACACTTTTTTAATTTCATTTGCTTTGCTGTGGCCAGCAGCAGCAGCAGCAATGTGACTCTCGGTGCAACGTTAATGCGACGACCCATTAAAAAAGTTTACGTCAGTGAACACAAGTGTGTTAGGTTCAAGTTACAGATAAGATACAGGAGAAAGAAGAGAAGGAAAATAAAGAGAGTAAGAGATAACAGCAAGAGTACCGCCTGCGAAATATCATGTCGAGACTTTGGACACAGATACCAGAAACCGTGAGAGATCAAGCGCGAGTGCATTTGTGGCAGCTCTGAGCTGCGATTATTACAAAGACACGAGGGATCGAGCAACCATGGGTTAGCGATATAATAACGATGAAAACATAGATAGAATATCTTATATATGTATATGCATATACATAAGATATATATAAATCAGTTAGAGCACTAATTATTCAGAAAGAACTCACATCTGTCGAATGGGATCATGATTTTAATCGTGAGATGCGAGTAAAGTTACGGATCCCAACTAACCAAAGATGGCTCTAATCTGCAAAGACGGTTGAAAGTTGAAACAATAAAAAAAAAAGGCAGAAACAGTGAGAGGTTGAATGCACGCATAAATTTCTAGTTCTTTTTTCGTCCTATTATCTTTGTTTTCACGATTTTCTTGCCGTCACCGAGAGCGTATCGATAGCCTGTTCTGCGATCACTACTTCCTCCGGCTGATGCTGAACGAAGGAGCACCTACCGAGGAAGTGATTAAGTATTAATTTTATAATCGACAAGTATCCAGGCATCACGAACAATTAACAACAATCGCGAACTATTTATGAATTAAAGAACTATTACATCTGCATCCCACACGAAGATAACGAAATTGCACGACACCGTACATCAGGTACTTGGCGTAAAGTAGCCGTTATCTTTGAACCGTAAGATTAAAAAGTTTTTGGCGAAGAAGGGTAACCATAGAGAACTGACCTCGCTAGATAATAACAATAGACGTGTAAGGTGCATCAATAAATAAAAAAAAAAAGACTCTACGTAAACAACAGGTAATTGTAACGGGACAAGCAGGTCCTACGATACGAATTATGAACGCAACGCTATCTGGGTGCATTGATAAGTTGATTGATTTCTCACATGGTGTCCCCTTGGTCAAGAAAGTCATGACGACTCTTCAGCGTTCGTCTCCGCATTGTGTCCAATGGGGGCGCTGGGGCAACTTGATTGGTAGGGGCGCTATATCGTATTTGCGGTAAAGTATGAGGTCCGCGTACTAGTCCCCCTCGATCTGCTGGGCCTGTGAAGAGATTACTAAAACTGAAAGAGAAGAGAAAATTGATAAGATGATAAGGAGAGGGAGTTGGGAGAGCGTATGGGGATCAATCATAGGTGCTTACAACTTCCAGACGGATTGTTTGCCGCCGGATATACTGGCCGGATCCGTTTTGGAAGCTCGAATCATCTCGGTCCATCTCACAGCCTCCTGGAGCTCCATTAATCTCTCTTTGTACTGATTCCTCTCCATGAGCACCCTCGCCATTTCCACCCTGGTAAACCTCTTCCTCTGAGCCAGTGGTACGTCCTCTTCGTCGTCACTCTTTGTGGCCTTCGCTGCCGCCTCAGCCTCTTCCTTGACCTTCTTCAACTCTTCCTCCAGAGCAGACACCTTCTGCCGGAAACGTTCTCTTGCTTGCTGAAGACCACGCACTTCCTCTCGAAGTATTTCTTGCTCTCTGGTCAATTTTTATTGTGAATTGAGTATGTTTAATATATGGTTTAGGTTTTTTAATTTCAGTAATGGACATTTGTGTATCTTACCCAGTGAGTTCATCCACTTTGACGATAAGATCGTCCTTAACGATGTTCAATGCGTTTCTAAAAGAAAAATATTTTATTGATCGATCGACTGGCATCGTATTCGTCCCCGAGAAAAATTATTGATTAATCATGAAAATTAATTGACACTTACTTAGTAGCCAGGAGCTCATTATTTTCCATAATCAGATTCTCCACCTCTTTACCCATACCTGCAAGGAAAATAGATAGTTGATAAGAGCAATGGTCTAGATTTGCATAGAATAATTTCAATCTACCCTTTGAAAAAATTAAATGAAATTGTGGCATATTGGAAATTTATTAATTTCGCGATTTTTCATATACAGCAAGTTACCGGCTTACAAGCGAGGCGAAATGAGGAATTGTATCAAAAGATAACGCAAAGTCAATTCAATTAAAGCGAATGCTGTATACGACTAATTCATTGTTAACAAAACGTATTAGCTTAGCTACCTGGTGTTTTATTTGTTTCATTAAAAATGGATTAAAGTCAAGGAAAGAAAGTTACGAAGAAAGTGAGTATCGAGGACAGATATATTAAAGCTCTTACCGAAAAAGTTGTCATTCACTGCACGGATGGGTTATTCGTCGCATGCATCGTTCAACGAAGATTTCACGTAAACGGGTGTTTCAGCAAAAGGGCAAACAATGCAAAAATAGATACAAGTTAGTTACCACTTTTTGTTATTGTTAAAAATTAGAAGAGAAAAAAATATATGTATATTAAACGTTTTGGGAAGTTGAGTTTCATTGAACCTATAACGATACTTTACTTGTCATCCGAGAAAGAGAATCTTTAATGAAAATCATAGATGATTCTCTGAAAACATATTTATTTCGTAATTGAAAAGTCTCAACGGAGAAGCAGACTGATAGAATATTGTTTTATAGTGTTCTTGTTTTTTGTTTAGTACTAAGAATTTTTTTCCGAGCCTACGTACGTGTATACAGAAAGTGAAGCATATTATCCTTCTGCCAAATATAATTAACATGCAAGGGCGTAGGCTTAAAGAAAAGAAAATCGCACGGTTTTGTACAGTTCAAGGGAAGGGTATTTAAAAATAAAAAACTGTTTAAATATTCTTAAAATTTAAGGAACGATTCTTGTACGATTAGCAAACAAAACATTTGAAATTTGGAACGTTTGTTAAAAGATTTTTCGAACATACCCGAAGAAGCGTACTCTCCAGGGTGAACCCAACTTCCTGCAATTGAAAACGGTCACGCGGGTTTAGTTGTAGGATCAATAGGGAAAGCGCATCTTCGTTAAGATTAGATTGTGAGATCAAAATGGCTATCAAAAAATAATTATGCATCTTTGGACAAAATTACCAGTAATATCGGCACCCTCGTCCATCTCTCCCAATGCGTCGGCATCCTGAAAGCTGAGTTCCTGATATAACGTATTTCCACTTCTTTGTTCCTTCTCGGTTCTGCTTCGTCCACTTGGTGTCGTCGCGAATTTTTCAACGGCGTTCGGTGTTGTTGGTGTTATCACTGGAGGTGGCATTTCCGTTTCTGGACTTTCATCTGTACGTCACAATCAATCATATTGCGTTCCAGTTTGTAAAATGAATTTATCACAATACGTCTCTATTAAATATATTTGTTATTAATTTTAAAAATTATGTTTAATGGCTCACGTCTCGAGATGGCGGTTGTCTTGTTTTCTTGCATTGGTTGGTCAGTCAACTGACTCTTGTCAGAAGTTTCAACGGCAGCTTCACTGCTGTTATCCAGCATTTCGGTTCTCAAATTGGCAACGTTTGTCAGAGGACCATCCTCTTGAGGATCTTCCGCATTCATACTGGTTTCTAAACTCTGAAAACCGTAGCTAAGTGGACCTGAACTTCGTGACATGTGCGCTAGGCCAAGAGATGGTAAACGAGATGGTCCTCGACCACCTGTTGTGTTTTCTAATCTTTCTGTGCTGCCGACTAGCATTTTCGTACGTTCCATATAGTCTACATGCGTTTTGAATAATTCGGTATATCGGTCGTGTAGTCGGGAATACTCGCGTTTCAGTTCTGACTCTTTTTCTTCGAGGCGGATTACTAAAAGGAGAAAAAGATATATTAAAAAGCTGTTTGATCGCTTAGCCCTAGATTTGACTAAGGATGGCAAACCGAACAAAATGCATTGACAAAGAACACTACCGAATATATATAAGGGACAAATAAAAATATTTTTGTTAGGCATACAGACAATACAAGATTAGTAAATGACATAAATGTAAAAAAGTGAGGCATCTTTCTTATATGTGAATATACGTTTACTCTGAAAATATAGAATATGATTGTTGACATTGTAATACATTCATGGCAAATGAAAAACCATATCATTCATTATAGAATTGAAATGTGTGTCGGTGAACAATCACAAAAGCAAAACCGATAAAAAAAACAGAAGCATGCAATATCTAAGCTACATATCCGATGCAATTTCACCTGGAAACCCTGAAACCCAAACTATATTTAAAGAAACAAGTGCTATGAGCTATGTAAAACGAAAACAGAAAACGGTCTACTCTACTGTAAGGGAAGACTGTGTGAGAGGATGGACTGGAGATGTCTTTGGCATTTGTACCGTGATCGTGTGAGTTTTTTGTCTTGAGCTCCAACATTCGAACAATCGATTCCAGACTATCAATTTTCGATAATAGCTCTTTTCTCTCGTCTTCTGCCACATCCTCCAACTCCAACAATTTCTATGTGAACAAAACAATTGACACGTATTTGTTAATTTTTTACTACTTATTAGTATATAATCCTTTCAATAACCCTCTAATCGATTATGTTTTATGAGATGCTTAGTTCTTCGTCAAGATGTACCTGGTCCGATGTTTTCCTAAGTTGTTTCTCCCTTTCATATTGTGTCATTAACTGTTCATTATCTTCTCTCAATAACTCCAACTCGACTTCATGCTCCTGATTTTCAGTATAAGCAATATCCAAACACTCCAAAACATTGACTAGCAATGGCATCAGTTCCTTGACGACATCTTCATCATATCGTGCAATCATACGTTCAAATTCTTGATAAATACTGCCAGCCAACGATTGCACCTTCTCAGACATAACAACATGACTATCCTCATGTGTACCATACACCGTTTCTTGATCCATTGTGAAGTATTTAATCCCTACGGGACCTAAAATAATAACACAAGAGTCATAAATTTGTTAATGTAACTTTGCATTATCTTATAGTAAAATTATTATTATAAATCCACTTTTATCTATATCTATCAATATCAATCTCCAAACTGTTAAAGAAAATGACATAAGACTTTAGCTGTATTGATTTTTCTTATCACAATGTGTATAAATAATATTTCTGTAGACAGCTTATTTATCATTCATATATATAGTCCATTTTCTTTCTTTCTCAATCAAAGCTGATATATACATTTAGAATCTCAGCTGACTACAAATTCATTCAGTGAAAACAATTCCTCTGTTTACTATCAATTTCTACTATACAAAGAACATTCATTATTCTTGCACAACAGTATAGCACTGCTATATACAGCTGTAAGGACAGTCTAAAATCCAATTCTTTGACAATCCAAATATGGAGACATCTGCCTATAAAGTTGTCCCACTATCATTTTCTAAAAACGCAGTTACATTGAACCCAATAAAAAATGCGAAAAAGAACGCCTCCCAAACAGTTAACAAAAATTGGAGTACAATGGCTCCAAATGCCATTCATACAGTATCAAACTCCAAAATCTGTGCAAGCTATTCTTAGCATATAGGCAAGTGTCAGGCACATAACCTAATCACGACCTACATCTCAATCCAAGAATAAAGACAAATACGTGTTTTCATTAGTAACAAGAAAACTATCAGATTCCAAAAGTATATGGCGTTTGACAAAAATCTATTTCGAAAACGCTGAATAAACCTATAGAAAGATTGTCAAAGAGGTTTGAACGTGCGCCTTGCCTAGATGAGAGTAGTCCTGTTGTGACGTTTCGCAAGCACTCTTCTCCTTTATTCTTGCACTTTAGTATATTCCTTTACACTGACACGCAAAATGCTCCTTTTATTACGAGTATCGTATCAGGACGACCCGCGCGCGAGAACACATTTTCAATGCGAGCTATCCGATCGATCGCACGACATTTGTCAGCTTTTTCGCTGCTACTGTTGGCGATCGTCTTGTAGACAGGTCATCGCCATTTTTCGCCACTCCTCCACACCGCCTCTCGTTATTCTAGCGCACGGATGCGTGTGTTCCTTAGTGAGATTATCGGAGCTCGTAGCTGCTGTATATATACGTATTTCCAGAAGAAATTTCAGTCTCCTTTCTGGTCGATACTCATAGCTTATGATCTGTCCAATTGGTTTAGTGGCTCATAGTTGGTTAACATGTTGTGTTATACAACATTGCAATGAATTGTTATCGCGTCATTGGTTATCAATGCAATCGAACCCTACAAACTTATTTGAATCAATCAATATTTCCTCTCGTAGATAACCATTCATAGATATTGATCAATTGGACTATTCATGATTCTTGGTATAGTAACTTATTGTAAATAAAGATATACTCTATTGTATATCCTATCGCTCGTTACAGCGTGCAATTTTAAGATAATAATCAATGAATCATTCGTCGAAGTTCACTTGAATGTATTTATTTAAGTAGATCATACAATAGTTAGTATATTACGTATAAAAAATTGAGAAAGAATAAAATATTTTTTCGAGATTTTCATTTTTATCTCACAATTTTACTCATCTTCGTCCAGAACGTCAACGACAGCTGAGCCGGTAATGTCAACCAATTGTTTTGAAGTGAATGTAGCAATGATTTTCTGCTGTCCAGATTTTTGAGGCACCAGCTGATGCTCCACATGGATAAGTTCCTCTGGAGCAACATCCCTGAAATTGATAACCTTGTTCTTCGATGATCCAGGTCCGGCATAATTAAATCGACACTCGGTTAACGTTTTCTTAAGAGGATTTTTGAAACTCAGACTAATTGTGTTTTCTTTCCCAACTACAGGTTCGCCTTCGATCTACGCAAAAAGTATATAGAATAATATTAATGTCTTAAAGAATTACTTGAATTATAATAATTTTATTATACATACCTTGATATTGATATTGGGTTTTAGTACTTGAAAATCATCTTCGTCAGCCCAAGTTTGTCTCGTTTCTTTAACTGTAGCAATACAATACAACTTCATGTTGCAGTACTCAACAAGCTTCTCCAGGTAATCATCAACGGTGACACGAAGTTTAAGCTGTTCACCTGTGAAAAAAGTAACATCAGATAATATTCCACTCGACGAACAAAAGTCAATTGATAATTGACTGTTAACTTACTGGAGTTAGGTTTTACTCCAAAGTCACCCGTAGCCCGTTTCACCAGATTAGCTTTGACCCCATTATAATAGACACTGCCAGCAGACAGTATAGCCTGAATCGTTCTTGGTTCCCTCGATTTATTCTTAATGTTAACAATGACAGCAAACGGCTGGCCAATGTTGACCCTGTCTATGTCAACAAGATCAAATTCAACATCCTCTTTGGCTGGAGATGGCAAATCATAAAATCTCTTGGCTCGCTCGACACCGCGAACCGCTTTATACAAAGTCAAACGTTCCTCCTTGCTTCCTAATTAAAAAAAAAAAATTCATTACCAACGTAAAAACGTAATTAAAGAAAAATCATATACCTTCTTTGGCTTTGTACAGTAACGTAATGTCTTCTCTGTCCTTGTCGCCGTTAGGATCAAAAATCCATGGAGCTTTGGTAAGTATCATGCGACCAATGCTAAGAAAACGAAAAATTCAAATCATTATTAATTATGGTGATTAATTAATTTCGTTATGACTTACTGGTATTTATTACAGTCGATCTTGCTGTAACCGAAGTCGCTCTCGGGATCCTCCTTCCACCTCATAAAATCTGCGTTCACGGATGCGAGCATGAAGGGAACGTCGTAATTGTAACCAACGTTACCTTCTTTAATGGCCTCGACCGAAGTTGGTCCACATTGATAGAAACCGTCGGAGGTTTCTTGGGGCGTCGCGTCTATAGCTTGCCAGCCGCCGTATCCTTTGGGTAAGTCCGGTCTTGCCATCCAGACATCATTCCATACGTGATAATTCCATACCGAATCCTCTCCCGCAATATTCTCAGGATCGTACTCGAGTTCCTCGTTTTCGACATTGTAATAACGATCGATAGAAAGCGATGCGTTTGCATCGTGAGCCGATACTAGATTCGAAATTACCCTGGACGGAAGTCCAAGTGCTCGACAGACAGTGGTAACGACACCTGCGAACACCCAGCACTGTCCGTATTTTACTTCGTTTTCAGTTTTCAAGAACTGTTCTAAAATAGGAACGCTTCCGGTCCACTCGGAAGGCGCTGTACCGTCCACATAGTTGCCATCCCAACGACCGGTAAGTACACCTTTGTCGTCGTTAGAATTGACCTAGTTAATTGGACAATTTTAATGAATTATGGCGTCAAATACTTGACCAGACATACGTATATGCTGTTAAATACTTACAATTCTGGAAATGGCTCGTGCCATCTTAATAGGATCACCTCTGGATGCAGCTTTGATTCCTGATCTTTCAAGAAGAAGCTGACAGGCCGGAAGTACGCATGCGTCGAATTGTCCAAAGACCCATTCTCTCCCACGTGCGCTACCCCAAGGTCCAACCCAGATCTTACCGACATCGTTCAGCACGTATTCGTCCAGATATTGTTTTTCTTTCATGTATACGAGGTCCTCTTTAAAGGTGGAAAGAAAAAATAAAATAAAAAATTTATCAAAACTCAAAATTAATTTAAAACAATGTTCTAGTAACTCTTGTCATACCTTTGACCCAAGGATTGAAGAGCAGGTAAATATCTTTTTCATAATTGAAACTATTCGGCGGTCCTTTGTTGCCCAAGGTAGTAGTCTCAACTTTTAATTGCCATACTCCAACTGGAGCATCGACAGGACTTCTGACCTCGACCGACAGGTCATTCTCATTAATTCCAATCATACGGACACCCCAGGCTTCAAGATCAGTCAAATAGCTATCTTGATTTGTCACTTTATTGACACCGCCGGTACCCTTCAGGATGTTTGGATTTGGTCCAAAACTAAAACGGAGTCTGACAATATCCGTCTCGTCTACGTATTTACGATTAAATCTAAGCGCCATCGCGAATGCTTGACCTCTTCTCAACACCGGAATTGGCGGATCCAAATGCACCATTTCGAACGTACAGGTATGATGAGGTGTAGCATTTTCCTTCTCGTACATATGCACCGAGTTAACAATTAGCGGTTCGGCTGCTGCCATCTGTGACAATTTTTTAGAACGAAAAATTCGTAAGCAATACAAAAATTAACCCATAACTAAGACTCGATCGACCATGGGATGCTCGATCGGTCATTTGTCAGGGAATCAAACGATAACAATGAAACATGAACTCGGAATGTCTTTCCCAGGATTTAAACATATCCGGTATCCCAATTTGACATTCATATTTCAAAATTTGTTAACCTGGTACTAACTATGGCCACCGAGCATCTGCCCTAAAAATCAATTGGCAAAAATTGTAATGCTCTGTTGAGCAATTTTTAACAAAAATGAACCAAAGTGATTATTTCCATTTACATCACTTAATTCGATTTTGGTGTTAAAATTATATTTTTTTAAATAACAAATTCAATATTCCTTTCGCTGACTATTTTTGGAATACTGTTGACAGATTTTAAAACATACCCACAATTTGTTAACTTATGGATCGAATGGCCTTGCTGAATGTTATTTTTTAAATGAATATTTGACGTTAATCACTCATGAATTATAATGATAAAAATATACAGATGTACAAATGTATGCACAGTGCAATCATTTACATATGTATATTGAATGCTGGAGGTCAAGAACGTCTCTTCTTCAATGACTGCAAGATTTTATTCCATCTTGAAATACAGCCTAGCGACACGTAAATACCAACTGATTATGAAAGGATTTAAATTCTTGTAATATATCATAAAAAAATTCAAGTCCCCTGGTATATTAATGATAAGTTAATTAAATTTCACGAGAATCAGGCATAAATTTTGGTAAACCACTTAGAAATTCAGTAGAGAAATCATTAGCAATGCAGTTGCGACGAAGGCCTAAAAAAAACTTCCTCTTACTTTTTCTTCCTCTATAATTTCGTTGATATAAAAAAATTTTGTAAAAATATAACTTCTGCTATGCCTAATCTAATGCCTTCTAATGCTGGCTTTTTTATTGTACAATAGGGCCAACGCTTGATTGGTACAAGGTACTTACAAAAACTTGTTAGCGAATGCCCAAAGCTGAATACGGTATTGTATAATATTAAGTGTCTGTCGGTATGAAGAAACATTAAGAATTACGAAAGTGCGTGCAGCATCGAGATCCGCGTTTGATTCATCGGACACGCATTGCGTAAAATTCATGACAAATTCTTTCCGAGTGAAACGGACTGCTAAGAGTCAATTCAGACCCTGAATGGAATCGATTTGACGTCGAGTAATCGCGAGCATCGATTGCATTGAAAAACTTATTGTGAGTCATCGACGCGACAAGAAACTTGACTGATTTACAAATTAGAACATAAAGTAATTATGACAAGAGGATTATTTAATCTCGTTAAATACTCTTAAGTAACGTTTTAGTGGGTATAATTAAAAAATTGATAACTCTCAACAGAGTTATCGCACGTTGATTATGACAAGAAATATTTCAAACGTCAGTATAAAAAAAAATAAGAAATTTTCAACAGCTGAAGACTTCAATATTACTTTTGACTATCAGTCATTAATGCCTATCGATAACAGACAGGTGTTAAGATAATGGAAGAATTTTTTTTTTAATAAAAAATTTAAAGCCTGAGATGCCATTTCAAAGAACCACTAAATAAAACAAATGAATTCATGTATTACAAAATTTCCATATTTTTCAAATTTTTCAGACTTTTATCTTACACAAAAATAAATATTTCGATTACGATTGACACGGTATTTTCAGAAAGTTTGGTTCGGTATCAAGGTGTAAGGTTATGGGGTTGGGACTATAATTTAAATAACTAGGAAATCCACAAGTCAAACTTGTCGATAACTTTACATTTAAAATCTTTGCGCAAGCAATATCCTTCTATGAAAACGTGACTGACCTTGAATCCGATAAAGTATTGTGGAATCAAAAGTAGGTGACTAAACCTTCAGTTTAGTTAATTCAAAGAATCTCATTGATCGACAATGTATCCTTAATGAAAATTAACGAGATGACTTTTGCGTGAAGAATCAATGAATTCCCAAGAAGAAATATCGTACTGAAGTCTATAGTAAAGCGAGCTGCCTTTTATATAAGTAACAGCATCCTTCTAGTAAACCACAGAATCCCCACTACTCGCTATAAATCACAGTGGAAGACACTCGAATCCATCCATAAGAAAAAGCATGCACGAATGTTGCATGACTGACGGAAGTAAAATAAAAATATTAAAATATTAATAAAAAGTTATAAGATCATAACCAATGATCCAACTAATGGATAAAGTTAGTCTTTAACGTGGTGCAGATTACGTTAAGCGTTATTGATTAAATAATTAGTGCCAGTTATAAGTTTCCTTATGGTATAGAGCCAAAGCGTTTGAAAAGTTTATCTTATCGTTTTAAACGTTGAATTGCCCTAATTAGAAACCGCCAACAGGAAACAAACCGCAGAGTCCGCTGTTAAAGCTAATTACATGAGAAATCGTGAGCCCAGATTACTTTTATTATGAGTATGACTAATCATTAAAAATATGCAGCCTGAACAGGCACGTGTAACTGCGAACGAAAAAATAAATTCGTATGCGATTCGCTGTTTACATGGAATACGTTATCAAAGAATTTTTCTATATTAAAATATACAATTAGCGAAAGGACATTGGAAGGTGGATTTAGTAATAATATAACCAGTGAGTGACGGTCGATGATTTTTTACAATTTTATTGTGTCCTGTGTATCCGGCTACACAATTGCATAATAAATTATTCCTTGGTCTGCCTGTATTTAACTTTTCACAGTTTCGTTTTTCATTCGTTCGCATTTCATTCGTTACATTGTTTCCCCTTTATCACGATTTTACCACGATTAACAATTAATCGTTAATTAATAATCAATCAATGTCCGTGTCACACACTCGATTAACATTGTACATTAATTATTCATTTTCCGTCCAGCAAGACCGGCAAGTTTTTTTTTTTTCCCCTTGAAATTAAAAGATAGTCCCCCGTCTTTTTGGTGTACGGCGATGTCCTTAGGATTCATCTCGTGATAAGTAAAATTTAATTTTACAGGAGCAACGAATCTACGAAAATTTATATGAACCGCGTATTGAGCACCCTTCTAAAAATTCTATAGAGGAACGTATGGTTATCAGGCGACTCTTCATAGATAAATAATAAGGTATATGTATATGTATTGGTACTTCCTCTATACGGATAAATTAGCTAACGACTGTTCACTTCCGGGCATCTGCATCGCGGATTTTAACCGTTGTGAAACAGTTGCATATACGTATCTAGGCACGAGGGCAGTCTAAAGATAAAAAGAAAGATTGATATTTTTTTCTTCTTTATTACCATGTATCATGTTCGTTCGCTCTAGTGTATTGTCCCTTTAGAAATTACTTTATGAGAACTCTGACAATGGAATTTAATTTTTTACCCTTTTTTTTTTTTAATTATTATTTCCAATCTTTCATATTCCTTTTAAATTATTACTCCTTTTTTTCACGATCTAATGAACCAATTCTCCCGAGTAACGCACTGGGACGATTCGCGTGTAATTATTTTTTGTCCTACCTTTTTTGTTTAACAAGAAAAAAATTATTTCGTGCCCAAAAGTATTTCTTTGTCGCGTCATTATTTTTTTTTTTTTTTTTTGTAATCTTGTTAGTTTTACTTAATCGTTGATAGACGCACACAAAGTGACGTTTCCTGCTTCCACTGGGACCTACGGACACCGTGGAGTAGGTGCAATTTATATTTTCTGGTGTGCATCGTGCGAAAGTTTAAAATTACACTAAAAAAATTGGAATTTTATTGATGCCCGAGCAAAAAAGCGATCATTCGTCTATGACTTCCGGTAGTTCCATGACGTAAGTGATGTCGTCACTTTACGTAGCGCAAAGATTTTCTTTCCATGAATCCACGTATTTTTTGGTATACCGCTTATTATGGCACGTGACATTTTTTTTGAATGGCTCAGAAATCTCGGACGTGAATATTCTCGTTGACGCTGAGAAACGCTATGGAAATCGCGCGATGAACGCATTCAGTAAAAATTCGGCGAAAAAGGTAAAAACGAGAGTACATGGAAAGTGTGTAAGAATCACATAAGAAATTACTATTAAAAAAAAAATCAAGAGCACAAGAATGTATACAATATTAAAAAAAAACATTTGAAGGAAACTTCATACTTGAGACGTTATTAAAATTAAAAAAAAAATGTCCATCCGTTTCTCAACAAAATCACGTTAAACGATTCACCAAAAAAAAAAAAAAAAAAAAACGAGAAGTTTCAAGTTGAAAACTAGCGTATGCATACGGTATACGTATTTATCCATAACGACTAAGATAACTTGTATAAGATAACCGTAATGTTGATAAACCGATAATAACCGCTAAACGGTATATTGTACTTTTGATAATTAATCGTAACAACATATAAGGTAACTTCGCTATAAATCTAAATACAATTATATCATTATAGCTAATTAATATAACAGCACTTTTCTTAGATCCCCTGTCGAATTACGGCAAGCCGTGACCTCCTTCTATTTAATCAAATCCATATAACCCTTTCTTCTTATCTCTCCTTGTTCTGTACCCAAAACTCGTGGAATTTTTTGTTCAAAGGTCAAGAGGCCATCCACTCTCGCCCGAGCTAAATTCTCAATCTTATTATCACAGTCAACCGCCTTCCTCTCGTTTTCCTATTTGATTTCGATTTCACCCTTGGTTTCTCTTTTGTTTTTTTTTTTTTAAATTCAAATACCTCTCGTTCCCGCGCGTCAGGATGCAGGTGCGACCTGGTCCATCGTTCATCGCCAATCGTAACAAGAGAAAAGTGCGAGGTCTGATAATCGTATGGAAACAATCAGCCGACTAATAGCATTAAAACGAATACGTTGTAATGACAAAAATTTACAACGAACGACGAACCAAGTAGCGAGTCGCTAGGCGACAACGTGCTATCGTTCCCGGAAACTATTATACATTACGTAAGAATAACATCATAAATTGATAGTACTCCTGTAGCAGTAGTAATGCCCGACTAGCAGCAAATACATAAATATTGAACAGGTAGTCGCAAAATGTGTATTGCTTACATGTATATCATATATACACATTTATAATTATTTAATTACTTCATCATTAATATTTCTGGTACCTCGAGGGCGGGAGGTACTCATGACTAGTTCAATAAACGGAAAGAAAAGAAAACAAAAGGGGGAAATCCCCACCAGCAGTCGGTAGTCGGCGCTCGGAATTGTCCTATATCGTAATATCTGTCGAAAGCGTCTAATAAAGTCTAATCCATGAACACGATCTAATACTCAGGACAATTTTTTTGTTTTTCACCGTTTGAGGATTAGCCTTTCTTATATTCTTTATATCGTCTACTGGATTTTGCTAATCCCATTGAAATTCTGCTTACTTCCCGTTAGCGAGCTGCCTAACATTTTTAATGATGCCTAATCGGAGAACTCGAAGCGTCGTCCCGATGGATCACGAGCGACATGACAGAGTCGCGTCTGTTTTCAACGGCAGCGACGGTGCGACGTCACGTTCGATGAATACGACGACGGCGGTAATTTCTTTTCTTTTTATATCCCTTTGTTTTACGTGCGAGGCGCTTCATACGCTAGGAAGGCGAGGAGGGGCTCGTTCTATTTGGTAGAATTAGATTATTTGGAGTTCTTGGGGGCTAACTCGAAGCATCTTCCGGTTCCACCGTCCCACCGGAAACGACTGGGCCCGTTTCGCTGTCTGAGGTCATCGTGACGAATTGCTGCGATAACGTCTGTAGGCTCTGTCTTACCTATAAGATTAGACATCACGTGTGGTTAGACCTTCTATATAAATGTCTAATCTCTGTCTGATGAAGAGATAACTCAAATATCACGCATAAACATAATTACCCTGACGATCTGATCCAGGTTTGAGTTAAGATACTGCAGCAATTGATCCTGCGTGAAGCGCTCAGGTGAGGCAAGAGGATGATTCAGATACGCCGTGTGTAATCTGTCAATGCGAACCATCATGAGGGCTGCTGAGACGTAGAGAGCAGCAAGAATAGCAACCAGAATGGTTATGACAGTGCTGGACCTAAGTCCACCCCAGAAGGTAGTACTCAAAGAACTGGACCTCGCGGATGAAACGGATTTGGTTAAATTGGCTTGGTCGATTCTGCCCCTCAAAAAGAAAAGAAAAGAAACACAATCTTCATAAGATTAAATGACTTCACCACAAGTTCCAAAATAATTATCAAACAAAAAGATTAGACGCTGACCTAGTGACTGGCAAAATGGGCCTTGGAATGCTAGCAGAGTGACCATCGGTATCCGTACAAACGGTCGGTGGCCTTGAGGTAAGATCGGTACCACTTTCCGACATACTCGAATCGTCTTCCTCAGGATTGACCTCAGAGTCGTCGACCAGCAGCGCACCCGGCGCCAAGAGCTTGTCCTCGACGGGTAACGGTAGGATGTCAGCGACTGGTCTTGCTTCCATGGCCGCGTCCCAGACCTGCTTCATCAGCTTGAAGGTCGAGTCCCTGGAGAGGAGCGAGCAGAAAACGTGCCTCTCGTCGTCGGTAGTGACAGCCACTGCGTTCGGTATGATCCTCGCTGTCTTCTCCTTGCTGATCTTCTGCACGGAAGCTGTGGGTATCAGGAGCTTCGTAACGTAACCGAATACGTTGCTGTAGAAGGCAAAGTAGTTTGGCGTAATGTAGAGATGACCCTGAAGTAGGATATCGCCGACCAAGGCGCAGCTGTAGTAGTTGAGGACGCGTTCGTCGGCGGCGACCTGGTCGCAAAATTTGGAAGACTATAGATTAGGTCGAGACTGCCCTTGGCACTGTGCTACGAAGAAGGATCTTGAACGAAGGATCGTCACGTGTCACAGCTACCATCATAAGTATCCATATGATAACCGTTAGCCCATTTCGGACCAGACATTTTACCGCTAACTATACCGGGTGTCCATACTTTTCGATAAATACTAAATACAAGATATCTCTCCTCATCCATCTGTAATGCGTTAAGAGACCAGCTGCACGCTCGATATATCAAAGCGCTCCAAGGCGTCTCAACAATAAAACACGTGATTGTCTCAAGAGCTGTTATCGTGCAGCAAAAAGTGTCTGGAATGACAATTGATCGTGATTCTATCGAAATTAAATATAAATGTACCTCGAGGCTACGATACAGCTATAGATTTACGTACGAATATCGGTCAGTTCTTTACCTGCGCAAAGTGTCTGTGAAATTTCTTTTGTCTGGCGCTACTTGTCGACGTTGGCGATGATCTGCTGACCGTCGCCGGAGTCTGCGTCGTCCCACCCGTCATCGATGGTGTACTCCTGCTCAAGGTTTTGGCAAGATGACTGTAACGGAAAGAATAATAATTTAAAGGATCATTCGGTACTTCTCGTGGCGATGCGAGCGAGGAAGTAAACGTAGGAGGTCGTAAAAACAAAAATATCGAACGCGCAATACTTTATACGTTTGCTTCTATCAGATTGTGAAATTATAAGGCGTGTAAAGGAGAAACTTTTTTTTTCTTCCCAAAAGAAAAATATTAACAATACCATAAGGGTATTTCATTTTCTTACTCCAAGGATCCTACCACCACGTGTTCAAGTTCGATACTCTCGATCCGTTCAAGGCGCTTGACGTGCTGGAGACTTAAATTAACCACGCGACTTTGCCGCTGGTTGGCACTGATCGAAACGATTAGCACTTTTCTCGAAGTCTTGTCGACGACAATTTTCACTGTACGGCAAATGACAGCCGACGGCCTTTTTTGGATTTTTACTTATGCCCGTAAATAGAAACTATTGAAATGAATGAGAAAAAAAAATATTCTTAGGAATTTCCACGAGATCTTCGTGATAATTGAAATTTGATGAGCATTGTGAATTTACCTTTCTGGGTATTCTGTTTCTTGGGGGTGATAGAGCATATTAATATGGCACGTGATGAATGACAATTTAGATTTTTGAAAAAAAAAAAAAAAAAGAAAAGTAACGTCTCACCGAAATATTTGTTCTCCCAAAGATCTTCTTCTTTGGCTCTTAGATATTCCAGCGAATGTGTCAACAGATTTCATATCGAATAATAACGTAGATGCGTCGCGCAGAAAATTTCGAATCTCAATTTTTTGTTTCGAAAAGTCATGCTCTTCTTCACTGACCTGACGATGTTCTTACGCGCCAATGACATTGTGCACTAATTTAACGTTTCAACGAGCCATGTATAACTTAACGAATGTGCTCGTGTACACTTTGAAACTGAAGAGCCACGGAGGTAGTAACACCTGCAGCGAATACTATCTATCGCTCCTTATCTTAAAGCAACGATAACGGTTTGATACTCCCTGTTAGAATTATCGATGGCGGATATAGCGCAAGTTTGCGAGAATCCAAAACTATCGAGAACAAACAGGTACGCGATTGACAAACTTCTTTTTTTTTTCTCGACTGGAAGATCTGGCTATACCGAAAAGACATACAGTATAGTATAGTGATATACAGTATAGTGATACTTGAAAGGAAAGATTAAATCGATTAATATTATCGTTATCGGCGCATAACAGTTATCATTAGTATAAACATGAAAGTATTTATTCGTCCTTGCCCTAATTAACATAAGAATTAATTGATATGGAAAAAAATCAATTTTCAATAAATCACTGATAGCGTATGAATTTTCGTGATTACATATATATATATATATATATATATATATATATATATGTATATTACGAAACTTACATTACATGATTAATTAATTTAATGACAATTAAAATCCTACCTGTCACTGCATCTTAATGTTGTATGACTCGGACTCCTCGGTGGTGGTAGTTGAGAATGATTACTTCCAGCGACGGCAAGTTGACCCTCGCCAATGGATTGTGGATGACCTCCATGAGAAGTTACGACACCCTGTAAGGGTGTGCTCGGCGCAGAGCGTGCACCTATGGACCCCGCAGACCTGAGATTAAAAAAAAAATCATATCAAAATTTAAGTTTCGTTTCACCCTGTGAATATGAAGTTATTAATTTTGAAAGATACTGTACAAGAGAAGATTGACGTATTATCAGGTGGCTCTAGAAATTTTTCAGGAGAGCCAGTACCATACAGGATATTTCGACGAAAGAAGGTAAAGCTCTGTTTCTATGTACCTGGTCCTTGTAACCGGAACAGTCGGGAAGCAGAGATCGATCAAAGCTCGAGTTTCCAATTCCATTCTTTGCTGTCGTCTCTGCACGAAGCAACGAGGACCTTGTAAACTTGCAATGATGCGCGATTTTTTTTTTTTCAAAATCAAAAAGCTTCAACGAACTATTGATAATTGTTAGTAACAATTGTCGAGAGCTGATATATATTTTATAATAATTTTTCCAACGCTAGATTCTGCTTCCGAAATGAATGCCTGCCATTTTTTTTTCTCAAATTCTCTTCTCACCCTTTGAATTCGGCAGTTCAGTTACGCACTGCTAACTTGGCTAATTCGACGAAGTCTTATTGAAAGATTAATTAATCCAAATTTTCAACAGAAGCCCGAGACGTTATAAACGGTTTCAGTGGAAAAAAAATGTATATATAAAGAGAAAATTTTTCGATAATTTTTTTTTCGAATATGAATATAAATTTTAATCTAATTAATTTTTTTCTTTTTTCGACATTAAAATAACATTATTAATGACCATCGAATTTTTTCCATCTTATATATATAATATTTGACAGATATAATTAATGACCAATTTGTCGAAAAATGTATACAGGTATGTGCACAGGTGAAAAATAATACATTTGACACATTAAACTTATTTCGAAAAAAAAAGCTAAAAACTAATAAAAACCGCGCTGATAACGTTTTTTGAGAACAGCGTCCTTTGAGTCACGCCACTTTGTTCCCAACGACTTGATCGCCAAGCGAAATACAAAAATCAAGCTCATGTTTAAAGATCGAGCCTTGTGGATCTACGAATGGCTCGGCGGGATCGAAAAGCCACCCGGAACACGACCGACGACCGACGTCCGACGTCCGACGACTGACGACGCCAGTAACGGAGTCGTAGAAAACTATAAGGTACGACCTTCGAACTACCTGAATATTTAACCACCCTGTATTGACTATTATTTATCTGCCTATGTGAGCGTTCTATGTACAAAGTCTGAAAGAATTCTAGAATCCTACAGTCTCACCTTCATGAAACGACAGAATGGACAACGAACGTGGAAAAATTCTAGAGGCAAATAATACATGGAGACAGATTGTCGATATACATATATATGTATGATAAGTAATAATAAAAACTGTCATTATCCAAAATTGGGTCAAGATGACCCACGGTACCAACCAAGGGTTAATAATGATGATACGATGGGAGTTTATTATTATGCGAATAATAATAATAATTAATTATAAATTAGGAATCTTCGATTCGTATCCGTCTAATTACGTAAGCGATGGTTAATCACCTGTTTAATCTTTCAAGTGATGATAACGAAAATCGATGTACAAAAATATACTGTCGGATTAATTAATTCGATTAATTCTCTGGTATATTGCATCATTTTTATCGAACGGCCGGTAGCGCCCGGATCGATTAACTTCCTGATACTTCGTTTCATAAAAAATAAAAGAAAATGTCCGGTGAGACGTGCCATTATCTTGAATCACGTGGCGGTCACGGACGTATTGAAAGAACGTTGTGAAAGTACGTCAAACTGTTGAGTTTTGCATTTTTTATCAAATACCACAGTTTCTACGTACGAACGAATTTTAGCCGTGGAATTTTTTTTTTTTTAGAATATTCGAGAAACAAAAAAATACTGCCTTGCAAAAATCAAGCACGTGTGGACATGTGTCATGTAAAAATGCCCGAAAGAAATGATAACGAGCAATCGGAGAAAAGCCGACATAAAATATTAATGGTAAACAGAAAATTTTTAAGAAAGACTCTACGTGCATAATTCCCCAAAAAAAATGACGCACCGTGCCAGATAAAAATCTCTTGTATCAATAAAGATCTTGCGATTACAGGAGCGTAGGTACCGAGGGTACCCGATTTGGGCATCGTGAGTCAGAAATTTTGTGAAACTCGTTATCATCGTCCCTATAGGTAGACAACAGGACAGATTAAATATTGAGCAGAATTTCCATTGACAACGTTGGTCGTTATCACTACTGATAAGTATGGCTACTAGTAGGGAATATAACGTATTCAAGAAATTTGGACTGTGACAAGTGAAAAATATTTAATCGAGAAAATTAATTTATTAATATTTTTAATCAAAATACCACTGCCTAAGGAATCATCGCCATTTTTCTCATACATACACATATACGCGAAAAGGAAAATGCAAAAGGAATAGAAATAATAAAATTCATAATAAGTCATTACAAATAATTTCCACGAAAAGGACCAAATTATCTCCGCAGAGATAAGACAATTATCGATCGTACAAGAGAACAGAATATTTCCACCATACAATTAATTTCTACGTTAAAATAAATTTCCATGATAGAACCTCGTTTTATCAAGCAAAAATAACTTTTACTTGTATTCGACAAGATAACAGGAGGATTCTCGACACAAAGTAGCGATTATTCTAAAATAATAATAACAATACTAATCGTTCATTTAACAGCCGATAACCAGAGTCGTGCATCTTGTAAATTCTCACACGTAAATTTGATCTGACAAAAACATAACCTAAAATGACATACAGAACCGAACTGAAACGTTTTGTCGATAAAAAAAAAACCCTATTTACGTATAACGAGACGTAATATTTTTTATTTATGTAAGTGCATTTTTATCTCAATTTATTCCAAAAACACATTGATTATTTTCGATCATTTTTTTTATCTGACATTTGACCTAACCACAATATCGTATTGTCGAAATTTTTATTTTTATCTCCCCCCCCCCCCCTGTTTCTACATAAATCTTGCGTCATATAAATTTATATATATATTTTCAATGACAAACATACATGATTCGACATAGCGTGACGAATGTTAAAAATATAACTGGTTGATTTATACGTGCTTAGATATTCTGTGCCACAAGGTACAGAAGGATATTTGAATTTCGCGCCACGTAGCGGACTCGATTATGGAAACCATGAATACTTTAATGATACATCGATAAGACAACCGATACCTCTTGTAATACGATTACGAAATGAATCCTCTTAACATATATTTATCTGTGCACGCGGCTAGAACGCAGAAAGGACGAATAAATAAATAAAAAAAAAAAGAGAAAATTTATGTATCCAGACTATAGAACTGACTTATCGTAATCTTACATATGTATGGGAAGAGTAACGTGAACTTTTTCGAGTATCCATTATAATGCAATACTCGACCTGTATAATACGTTCGACGCATCGATTTGAAATGCAAATGGCGAAAAAAAAAAAAAAAAAGTAAGACGCAGCAACTTCCTCGAAGTGCTTCTAGGATACGTTGCTGTTGCTCAGCGACAGTTTATTATGATTTACGATAAATAAGGCGTCAGTTAAAGAAGTAACGTGTTACGTACGTGCTGGTTAAGGATATGACGTCATACACGTGTAAGGTTGCACAGATATCTTATGGCGTGTACATATGTATCTTAACGTCGATATATGTATAGCTTGACGATAGTCTAAAATTTCATCCTAACTTTATTTTCGCGAACTAATACGCGCCTTGGGAACTCGCCTTTGGCGTATGACGCAAGAGTGCGCTATAGATCACAAGTTCGTTTCATTACGAAGAGTGTATAATGAATTGGCCAGGCAGCTGTTATCCGTCCGATCGGCTGTCGAATTAATCTTGCGACCAAAAAAAAAAAGTGAACCACGTAAAAGACTTGACGAATTACTGGTAAGTCGTTGCTTTACTTCATAAAGACGACTCGAATCTTTGAGTCAATGACGATACTATTTTCTGATGTGCTAGAAAGTATGTGAAAAATTCAAAAATATTTTTTTCATCCAATTAGATCTAAAAATAGACGTCTTATTGATTATCTGTAAAATTTTGTGAAAAAATTAGTAAATTTAACCAGTTAGCAGTTTTGATTTTGATTAATCATTTTTTATAGTTTTTTGATCGAATTGGCTGCCCACTTTTTTGTTCCCTACGAATGGGTCACGTAACGTCGACACGATTCGGAGCAAAAAGAGGCTCGGCTGTCAAGGCTGCGTATTGGCAGGATACAGAAAAAAAGTGGAAAACTTTTTACAAACGTAAATCTCGCACGAATTCTTTTCATTCTAAATCTCTGTTGCTCTATCGAAACAGAAGTAGTAAAAGCGTTTGTGGTTGGCTGTTTATTTTAAAGACATCTTAAACCACACGATTCGCAGATACCACATGTCACTGGGTTTATTACACGTCAAAGTGAGGCAAGTGTTTCATCCGGCGAGTCAACGTTACCGAAATACGGTATAAAACAATTTTTAAATACGCGTTTAAAAAAAAATGAAAAATGAGGTAAAAAAATATTAACACACATAAAATCGTGAAAACAGGCGAACTTCGCACTGAAAGTAGTTTCGTGTAAATTTAAAAAAAAATACCGCAAACGGTGTGAGTGTAATTATAAGCGATTATTAAAAAAAATTATTGTTTCAAATTTTGTTAAAAAATTTGCCCTCTCGTACTAAAAAAAAAACAAGGACACCCACGTGGCAGTAAAATCCCCAAAAAGAAAGTACGAATCCTCCAGATGGGGAATTACAACGCGATGGCCTTGAAGAAACAAAATCGACAACACACCCATGCGTGACCCGCAGCATCCATGTACCGGAGAATTCATCCGAACGATTCGTATCTTCCTGCATCCGTGACGCAAGTGAAGAAAAAAAAAGGCAACGTGCACAACCACTTAAAACTTTTTTCTCCAATAGGCCCAGCATCCTCTGGTAGACACGAGTATCGCATAACGCAGAAGTGGGCATTATCATTTACTTCCTGTCTGGTCGCACAATGGCGGCCCTCAGAGGATGTAAGTCCAGCGTCATCAATGAGACACCTGGGTTTACTTTGGTATACCGATAAAGAATAAGACGCCATGATAACCCCTTATCACCGCAGCGCCATTCCGATAAGGCCCATAATACGGAAACGCGTTACTCGAAAGCCAACGCAGCATCTAGCGTCTACAAGATTGTAGAGGCGGTTAATCAGAACTCGTGGGATATTCTATGGATTGTAAAAAAAAAGTAGTGCTGGTACAGTACGACTAAAAAATTGTTAAAGCAGGCACTTCATTAATTTCGGAACTGGTACACTCGGTGAAAAAAAAAGCGAATGACCGGTATTGTGTTCGGCCTAGTTGTACCCGTGAGTGGATGCATGGATGTGTGAACGGAAGAGAATGTTAAGATGGCAGAGTGGGAGGCGTTGAGGAGAGACGTAATATTCGCAGTGTGAATTGGTGAGACAGCGAGGGAGAATATTCGTGTGGATTTTTAGAGTGGTTAACAGTGTGACTCCATCAAGAAAAGAGGTCAGGAAGCCAAGCAAGGCCACCTTACTCAACAGTGTCATAGGTTATTATATATGTTGATACAGGATGCAATGTCATTCAACTCTCATCCACATAATCGATATCCCTGACGATCTTCGATGTTTCGTATCGAGCGTACAGAGGGAAGCTAAGACGTGCTGACCGTACGGGGCGAATCACAATGTGCACGTGAGCGCGCTGTGGAATAACCAGCAGCTGCTGTAGGCAAGAGAGGTCGTCGTTCTATAGTCTGGACGAGTTTAGCGGTACTTGAACATGGCGGCCTTGCTATTTGTCACTTTGAGTAACAAAGTTCCTCGTGAGAGAAAGAGCGAGTGCAGGAAGGTGAATAAGACGAAGGAAGACAAGACAATGAGGTCTTTCGGTATAGTATGTACAAGTAGTAGCGATCGTATCTTGTATGGTTTTAAGGAAATTGGGGAATTCCCCGAAAATTGTAACGTGGGCTAGTTCAACGTAGAGGGAACGAGTAAATCCAAGTAGAAATTTTCGATGCTCTATACTGAAACACGGAACGTGCGTCTCTGAAGGAGAGACAGCACGGGACTGAAGCGCGATTCAGAATCTTTCAGCAGAACTGAAATTAGTCTACGATGAATGATGGAATGGCATCGATCAGCCATCTTACGGGATTGAATATCCAGAGGATGGAAACGAAGACGTACTAGTACTTTCTAAGCTGCTGGGCAATAGACTATTTGCAAATTGTCGTGCCAGCCTGTTCTCGGATGACCTAGATTGGGGTAAAATTGTGCTCGTAGGGACTGTACAGTGTTCCCATTTCGAAGGGAAGTACCTTCGAGTGGCGGTTGGGTGTTCATTCGGTACCAAGGTATTCAGAGAAGAGAGTGGAAAGATAGACAAAAAAGAAATAGAGTATAGATAAAAATGACGTACGCTAGATTTAAAAAAAGTCAGTTACCTTTTGGAACGACGCAATTTTGAATCTTCCCGCGCATGGAACCCCTGCACGAAGCACAGCATTATGGGTTCTCTCGGAGAAGAGGTTACCTCCCCCATGCACTTCGTGTTACGACCCTCCGCGGGCAGTGAATTCAACCCTTGCCAGTGCTTCACCTTCCCAACAAGTTCTTAGCCACCCGTATATATTCGCACATACAGCCAGTACTTTCAAGAACGATTTCTGCGTGAAATTGTCTATAGAATTTTCGAAGAGAACGATATTGAGGTCGACAGTTTCAAAATACCGTTACGAGAATTGCGTCACGTGTTAGAATAAAAAAAAAATATCCCTTCCTCATAAGAGACAGAATAAAATATATTCAAGACTTCCTTGAGAATGACACGTACAAGTCACATAAGCACGTTCCCGACAGTCTCGTTGGAATCACCTTTGCATGTTAAACACATTAAAATCCAGTTGGTTCTCGACAACACAAGTGCTTCGACAATCAGTAACAGCTGTTACTATCACTGATAAACTACCGAGGATCCAAGTCGAGCACAGCTTCAAATCGTATCCAAGTTGTTGGCAGTAGTCAAACATCCCCGCAATAGAAAATCCTCAAGAATCTTTTCAAACAAGTATTTACACTCGTGAATGGCACTACACTTCAAATAGAAATTAATCCACGCTCTGTTTCTTAAGATAATTTCAACTGACTCATTTTCTTTTTACACTTTCGTAGCAGACGACGCTCTTCACCGTGAGTTAGTGCAGTTGCCATGTGAACCTATAGAAGGTTACTCGCGCTTGGACTTTTCGAATCTGCTGCCTTCCCAAGTCAAAACAGACAGTTTCGCCCGATGCTTCTGTTCTACTGGGTACTGGTGGTGATCCGAAGTCAACGTGGGTTGACATAATGCGGAGGTAAGTCGACGACAATCGCCCTAACCTCTTTTGGGACGAGACGACGACTCGCCCGTGTCGTGCCTGTGCCACACTGGCATCGCTACTTGGCGCGTTCTTCTTCTATGCAAGCCGGCAGCCGCGTTCGATACTCGTTTGCTATGGTGTCTTCGCGGTAACTTCCACCGACTGTACGAGCTTCGTTGGAAACGCAGCGGCGCGTGTTGCTCGAGAGGGGATGACGACGATGACGTCGCCGTAACGTCAATTAGAGTACCCGAGTCTCTCTGATGGCTGTTGCTCTCGTGCAAACTGAATATTTTTATTTATGATAACGTACTGTTTCCTGCACCTCAATATTTACAGATTCGACTCGTTTGTTACTTGTTCCTGAACACTGATAATTTTACATTGGCCTGGAAGTTTATCGTTAACGAGGATGTGCGGTGTTGTGATTCTGAATTATCGCGAAATGTCACAGTTTCTATGGATGCGACAACGTGAAAGATAATGAGTGAGGAAAAGAAGAGAGAT
Organism: Calameuta idolon; assembly: GCA_030142285.1. Lineage (NCBI taxonomy): Eukaryota > Metazoa > Arthropoda > Insecta > Hymenoptera > Cephidae > Calameuta > Calameuta idolon. The sequence goes on along the minus strand of JARQSV010000820.1, from coordinate 225,618 downwards.
ATAGAAACAAGGTTCAAGAACATGGAGAAGCCGTTAGAATAAAAATTCTCGACTTACCGATAATCGTGAGCAATTATTTTTATTTTTCTTTCTCGCAAGGCTCGCGTTAGTAACAAAAATTTTTGTATCGCGTGTCTCTGGAAAAACTTGTATCTTCGTATACGCCACGCGAAACGGACTTTTCAAATTCAAATCATCGAGTCTGTTTAAGAAAAAATTCTCTTCGTCTCCAAGAAAAATAGAGAAACGAGACAGAAACAAGTTTAAGACCGGCAATACTTTAAATATTTGATTTAGACCGAACAAAAATGAAATATGAAAACTAGCTCGCTCCGGCCAAAGTCAATCTTGTCGTAACGTTCAAAAATGGCGTCCGTCCTCGAGACGCTCTTGCGCAAGCACCAAGAGATCGGTGTTGAAATCAAAACTCTCTGGACCACCCATTATAATTTCAACGAGTTCAGCACAAACAAGATACCGATTCGCGAATGGCTTCGTTTTCATAAATTAGCCGATTTCTTTTTAAGCCGCTTTCTAGGTTGAACGCGTCGTTTATGCTTTGCGTTCTTCTACTCTGTATACATATATATATACACGTGCATACTCAATATACATATATATGCGGATTGCCACACAGTTTCGTAAGCATTGACTAAACCGTTGTCTCTGCGACACGAGGCGCACTGAATTGTTCGCAATCGATTGAAAATGGCGCTAGAAGAAAACATACGTAAAAGAGACAAAAAAGGAACCAGACTTTATTGCCGAGAAAGGCAATGAGGGGTGTCGTTGTTATATGAGACGTCGATAGAGAGGGGGAAAAAGAACGTGCAATTAATCTGACAGATAACGTGACCCCAAGGAAGCCTCGATTGATACGGTGGAGGATTTGCGTCAAAAGAAATTGGCTTCCTATCGCCTTTGCTACTGATTTTGCTAAGATCTCTGATTCGTTTTACGTTTCCTTTTTGGTCCTTATCAGTTTTGAAAAGAAAGACAAAGATTCGTGCGATAGCCTTCGTCTTTGAGGTTATCTGAGCTTCAAAAAAAAAAAAAAAGACAAAATATTCTATCCTTTCCACGCGTAGATCGACGTCAAGACGAAACTGAGTATAGGATATTATTCTGGATAGACTATAGACAATTTTTTTTCATTCCTGCATTTCCTGCCACTGGCGCTATTTAAAGTAGAGAAAGTATATTTGGATGATGCTCCTGTGTCTAACTAAGGTACTGACGTACAAATGGCGGAAGGACACGAGTGGAATCGAGGTTAATAGATTTGAATGGACGTTTCGATATTGTGACGTGGAACTTATTGCGAAGGGGGTATATGTGTATGTAGCTGCGTTATTAATAGATTATAGGAACGCCCTCACCGCAGTAATTATTACGGTACACGAGCGTCACGTAGCGGCGGAACTGAGAATCCTAATAGCCAAAAATTCTATAGGGGACAAAAAAAAGCCTTTCGAAAAATTTTTTATTTCGTTTTCGATCCCACGTATATTCATTAGCGTAATCGTAACTGACAACGTGCTGACACTTGATTTTTAGAATATACCGGAAACGCTCAATACGTATCCGATATGTTCGATGTATCGAATTCTCGTACCTCGAAGGTTAATGTCCGTGGAGTAAAAAGAAATTTTGTGAAAAAAATATTTTTTCACGGAAACACCTGTCCTAAATTCTTCTTTGTGGAAATTCCGTAATTATACGCCATTCGGATTGGAAGCTGTTGTACGATTAAAAGGGTATACAAGAGAAAGAATGCGTTGTAAATAAATTGGATTTTTTTTTAAATCGAACAGGTGATAGTGCTCGTTATTTTTATTATTATTTTCATGAAATTTCACGTAGCGACGACGATCTTATATTATGTCGAAGTTAGTAAAGTGGTAGCATAAGTAATAGCAGAGTCGCACGTGTGGCCTGAAATGTATATACCGTCTTCGAAATAACACCGGATACTGCATGGGTATATGGGAGGTTCGTGTTACCTTAGTGAAAACGACGCAAAGGCCAAGCTCGTTTATTTCCGCCAATGGGAAAAGCTTCCGGTCGAAGGTGTCAATCGGTACTGAGTTCAGTCGCTCGTGCTACCATTCCACGTGACTAATTTTTAAAAATAAAATAACTTAGTACATAGTGTCCTCTCAATTCAAAAGGATACCTGACGACGAAATACATATATTCTCTAGTTGGAATCGTAACGTTTGAAGATTAACCTTAATATCAAAAGCCTTCGCGTGTGAAACCTTACAATATTATTTCGCTAGTGAAACACGTACAAGGGTAATTCGCAAAGTATTATATGTCATTGTGAATCCTGAAAACAATGGAGTCGTCCTACTTTGATTAAATAAAAAGATAATGAATCGAAAGTGAAAAAAAATTCATGCGTATCGGCGATACGAATTTGCAGTTAATTTGCAGGTAATTTGAAAATTAAAAAAAAACATTTTCAACATTTCCACAATTTTATAAACCGAAAATTTTCAAGAAATTTTGTCACTTGAAATTTTATAAATATAGCGTAACATGTCACTGGACCATAATCTTCGAGATACAGTTTTCATCTCACATATCTTGAAGACAGTACACGTATTACATACCAATGGTACGTTATAAAGGTTATGTAAATATTTTTACGCGATAGAACGATAACAAGATATGAAATTGGGGTGGAAAAATCATGTGATAAACGAAAAATATTTTTAACAAAGTCGCTGTAATATATTGCCAGTAATTCTCTCGGGCTTTGTTATCAATACGATAAACCGCATTACGTACGTACTGCGGTAGGTTGCATTGTATATAATCAAAACTTGTTTTCGGAAGTCAGTCGTGAAAATGAAATAATTTAAATGGTACCGTGATTCAGTGTTCGGCAAAAAATATTGTGCAAATTAACAAACGCCTGATTGGCCCTGCAGTTATTTTTAGATCAATAGCAATTATTTTTAGCAACGTACCATGTAATAGCTTTGCAATTATTTTCGGCACTCAGAAAGACGGACGCTGAGATAGTCTGTATATTGTATACGATATATACAGTCAGTATGTAGATTGTATACTACTAACACTAAGTATACATATAGGACGGAATTGCATCGTGTGCGTTAATAGAAATAAATTTGTCAGGTCGAATTGTGCGCCACGAATAACCGTTATCCAAATAAAGATTCCTTCGGTATTTACATCGTCTGCCAATGCAGGCGCAATTTCGAATGCCAATCTAAGATCTACTAAATTGAGTTAAAGATACCAGACATAAGCGCTTCATCCAATTCCTTATAACTAGAATAGCACGGAAACAAGTGTACATACGTGATTTGATATAATGTTTTATTCGCGATGACCGTACATTTTTGAGATATTGATAACTGATCGACGTGCGATGCTTATCAATCAATCAATTATCACTGTCACCTGATAACGGATTGCTGCCATTTTGTAGGCTACGCAAAAAGACGTTAGAGAGTTGTTACTAAAAGTCACGTAACTGACAGTGGTCAGAAATCCTTGCAGTTTCATGTGAATCGATTTAGCCCTTTGCACTTACCATTTCCCTATTTTTCATATACACTTTGTCTGTCTGAGAGGAGACAGTAAAGTACAAAGCGTTAATAAATTTTGACGTACCTCGGCTATTCCGATCCAATTTCTGTTTACACTGTCGTTACGGTGACAAATATCACTTTACCTTTGTTACTGAAATCGCCCCATATCACCAGCGAAATCAGACACAATGATATTCATTCTACCACAATACATTGTCGCGATCGTGTGAATCCGCCTGAATTGTTTTAGGCGTGTACAGTGTAATTCGGACTCACCAAGACGCACGGGTTTTTCGTAATATTCTCGACAGGCCGACTTGTAGCGACAGTCTACGCAGTGCATCCTCAGGATACGCGCCACCAGCGCCAACGCCATCCAGTCTCAGCCATTCCATCATTACGACGACACTTTTACTCCCGATGGTTTTTTTCGACAACGACGGTTCGCTTTTCGTCAAATTTGAACTGCCATTAGTGCCGTGTATCACGTCCGACCCGATTACTTGACGAGAGTCGACAGTGTTGCCGGTGGTACGTTGTTCCGATACGAAATTTTTTGCCAGATTATTGTCGTCGTAGTTAAAGGTGTCGAGCATAACTACGAATTTTCAACACACGCGCGCTTTGGCGTGGCCAAACGAATTTTCAGTTACGAGACCCGTGTTGTGTATCGATACCGTGAACTAGGTTAATTCGCTGGCGTCTTTTACGTGGCGGAGGAAAGTGAACGAGTACAAAACGAGAGAAGTGAAAAATAATGATGAAAACGGTTAGTGAGGAACGTGCGAAATTGTTGGCTATACGGAAGAAAATGCACGGCGATACTAAACATTAAAACGGGCCTGATTCTGTTATCAGTGTACCCATTCCATTGTAATGATGATTATATATTTTGTGTACAGAGTTATCAAGAATATTTGTGTTTCTTGTGTACGTGAATTGTTATCAGATAAGCTTTTTATGGATTAATTAACCATCCTTTAGATTGAATGTAGCATTTTAATTAATTACGTAGATTTTGGCGTATCGGTAGCGTCTTTTTCATTATTTCTTTCGTCGACATAATTTCGTGGAGAATTCACGTATCTTAAGACATTTTGAAGATTTGTGGATTGAGAAAAAAAAAAGAAGAGAGTAAATTAACATTAGCTTGCATCTTTCAGTCGCTTCTGAATATTGATTATTGTTGTTTTTCATGTAACTTTGATTATTATCCGTTTTACGCAATTTGTACGAGCAGCTGTCTCAATGTTATTGCGAGCCAGACGATCATTGACTTGGAAATAAATCGTATGGCTACAGCCTTGCGAAATATTGAAAACGGATTAATCGCGAATAGACTATATGGTTATTAATAATTTTTGTAAATATCCTGAGGTGCGTTCACGCGAACTAATATTAATTTAAACCGTGCCTAGTGACGTGTGCGAATATCGGTTGACGTGATATTCAAAGAATACTTTACATGTAAACAGACTGAGTAAATTTTTCAAAAGACATCTGTAAACTTAGGAGGGGCCAGAGTTATCGTGGTCGCAATTTATGTGTACTTTACACACATGAGATAGCAGGCGAAATACTGAAATACTTTTTCGTTTTCTTCTTGTAAGGAACAAAAATGAACTCACCCGTTAAGGATGGAGTCGGAATCCATGGAGTTGGATGGTCCGGACACGTGAACCTTGGGAAGCCCAAAGCTGTCGATTTGACTTTGGGACTGACCCTGCTGATGATGACCTTGGCCATGAGTACTCCCATGGTGGCCATGCGTCGTCGAGGAGTCATCACTGTCGCTGCTTTGTAAATGCTCCGACCCGACTCCGCCACGAGGTCTGAAAAAAAAGGTAAGAATAGCAGACAAAAGATTAGGACAATTGTATTTAAGAGTATCGATTTGAATTTTGATAAGGATCACATGCTTTATATTCGCTTATTGTTATCATACGTGAATATAATTATTATCAGCTGTGACTTTCCGTGTATGTTACGTTCTCGCGTATTATCAAGTTGCATAATTTTTTAACCTTCAACATTCCTAATGAATTAATCACAACCGAAGATAATTATTAATTTATTTATGAATTAAAAAATTTTCTAGCATTTGAATTTTAAGTCGTTCATAAAACTGTCATGGATACCAATAACCTAAGGGTAGTTTTACTTACTGACAATACCCTTGTTCAATAGAAAAAAAAAACTTACAAATAATTCCTACAAAAAAAATTCGACTACCCAAACTTACTGTATAAAATGTCCACTAATAAATCATTATTAACAAAAATTAAAAAAAAAAAAGATTAATAAACATGCACCTGTGGTGAGTAGTGTCGTAGCTGGCCGTCCAATATAGGGGCGCCACTGTCCCGTGTTGCCAGTCACAGCCAACACATGCAAATCAGCACCAAATCCAATTTTGCCTATTTTCCGAAATTAATGAAAAAAAAAAAAAAAAAATATCGAAACCACCCCTGCGATACAGACTCAAAAATAGAAACCTCCAAAGACCCCAAAACCAAGAGTTACAAAGAATCCAACGAATCCCCTAAAAATTCATTTACTCCAAGATATCAAGATAACCCAAAATTCTCCAACAAAATTGCCCCCTCAAAGAAAATAACAAACACGCGACAACCACAATTCTATATACGTTCTCTTCCACACGAATATGCTTTGCCTTCTTTTTTTTCCACGCTAATGACACCGTCACGAAAACAATTCGGATGCTGTGTCCAATTTGTCCCGCTGTATCCCATCCGTATAGTCGTGTTTCTTATAGAGGAATACGGCAATGCGGTGCGTGAAATGTGCTGCAGTCTTGTACTCATGCACTCTGCCTCTTCACATCACTCTCTTCAGGGACGAAGCACAACGACGCATACTCGTCCCATCGAGTTGCGTCTGCGCCGTTGAGGTTACCTATTGACCGAATGTGCAACCTCCATGTTGGTGCCACTGTGTGTTACCAGTTGGATACTAACCAATACAGAAGAATTTCTTCTCCTATCGGATCTTCCGAAATTCCCCCTCTCCCCCCCCCTCTCGCCTTGATACCCCCTCCCCCAATCCTCTCCACCACTTTTCAACCATCATCCATAGTCTCCCACTGGGTCTAGATCTCTCCTCAACAGCATCTCACTTGGTCCATCTATTCATCACTCTTTCTCCCACTAATTCACTCTCACCCAATGCACATGCAATACATATATAGATATGCGCTATACACAGCGGTCAGCTGATCGAGATTGTTGGCCCCTATTCGCACACGCTTCCACATGCCAGGCTCTCAGGTCGTTGTGAAGAAATAATGATGATGTGTCGATAAGGAGATTCGTTAGGAAGAAAAACATTGATAATCGGACGTGTTATCGGTTTTGACATATGATTCTGGGATTTTGGATATCAGTGAGTTATGACAGTGATGGGTGGGTGTGGGATGCTGTCGAATGTTGTAAGATTATTTTTTATGTGGTTTGAGTTAAAAATAAAATTTTCTGTAAATTTGGGTAATGATGATATTTAACTACTCACTCAGGCATGGAGACTACTGGACATCCGAGCTGTAACAGACTCCGTGCCAGGAGTTCGGGCGCAGGTGCGGCAATCGCAGGTGCGGAATGCCTGGCTGGTCTCGCTGGTCTCCCGGGCGAACCTGCTTCAGCATCAGCAGCGTATGGCACATTCAACAAATTTTGATGATCCGTTGTGCGCGACACTCGCAATGATCCGCCGCGACGCAGCTGCGTCCCCTGTTCTGCCTCTGAAAGGCGTCGTATGGTTGTTTTGAAAACTGTCGCATACGGTCGCAAAATGAATAGGAAAATATTTACGAATTCGTAGCTTAATTTATATACGAAAATTTGCATTTATGGCTTCAGTCTGTGATGGGGTTGAAAAAATTATTTGCAAGGAGCTACGACCATATGCGACACGACGAGGCGGATTTAATTCGTTTGAAACGTTATTACGTCAGTCGTGCATTAAAAATACGTCCTGACATAGTTACGTCAGTCTGTTACGTTGTGGCCATTAAGTAAACTGCCGTACGTTTACCTTGTATTTGAAAAATTCGTAAAGCCATGCGAGAAGTAAGAATACGTATGTATGCCGATTCAAAATTTTAATAAACTCCCGCCAAATTTCTGCCGCACGAGAAAGGCGCTTCAATTCAATTTGCGACGGAAGTAGGTTGAACAAACGTCAGATTTGCGTTGGTCTACTGACTCAAAAGTTGAAACTGCCTGTAGCTAATATCCACTTGAGAGACTTGGCAAGACTTCGCGCATCCGACGTGGAAAATGCGACATTCGCTGAAAAATCGTGACACACTTTACATCGGAACCAGTTCCGGTTTGTTTGATGATTCTTCAATAAGACGAATATAGATGTGTAAATGAGATATTTTAAGGAAAAAAAAATTCATATTCTCAAAATTAAGTTCAAATCAAATATTTTAATTTTAGATACCACTGTTATCAATTTTTGATACACAGCTTAGTCGCCACCTTTGATACACGTTACTGTGTCATCCACATATTTCTTATTTCTTACGTGATTTAATTACAAAGTCCCTGACTCTTGTAAACGCAATAACGCCGACGCGAATGACTGTGAGAATCCTAAGACACTGTCACGAGTATTATTATCGTTATGTAATTTTTTTTTCTATTTCGATCGATCGACCCTGAATCGTCAGCACGTCGTATTTTATAGTATCATAAAAAGCAGTTAACTTTTGGATTAATTTAATACAACAAATTTATAACGTCCACAAACCGTACCGATTATTATTTTATGACTGCAGCGATTTTTCATTTTAATTATCCTCATTGTAGCGCCTTTCGCTAAATTTAATATCATCGACCGGAAGTCATGAAAAATTTTTATATTCTCGTGTGAGACTGACGCAAGCTTTCAATATGAATCCAATAGAAATCGTTCCGTCTGAAACGATGACAGTATAATTTTTTCAGGTAAACAGTTTACCACTTATTACAATATTCAGTAAATCCACATGCGTGCTTATCTTGATAACACAGTAATGTAATATTCGCACGAAACACGCACTGCGATAATTTCCCTACAAAATTGTGAAAATTTTAATAGATCGTTGTACGACCCACGCAGTGCTTCGTGATCGAGTTTCAAGATTGTCAAAATCCAAACAAAAAAATTTTTGTCTAATTTTTCAATGACTGTTCTGGTCAATGACCGGTATACTGTACAAACGCGTTATTTCTGTTTGCGGAAACGTAAGTCCAGTAAACGCGTTTAGATAACGATCATTACGAGGTCAAAGTTCATCAGCAGTCCTACCAACTGACCATTGTCCACATAACGTAGTTCAAATTTCCTCGACGATCTGTTTCTCAAGTAAAGTTATTGTCAGTTATAATCATAAGTATACTTGTTCGCTATTACTGTTTAATGTATACATAACCTATTCAGTGATCCATTCAGTAAAGTTCGTTGACTACTAGAAGCAAAGAGACAACTATGAGCAAAATACAGAACTATGTAAACGGGTCTTGAAAAGCCCGGGAAATTTAAAATAATACCGTTATCGCTTTATACTATTGGTCGTTCACGTTCATTTCCGCATACTGTTATCTGTACTTGACCAACCAAGTTGTTGGACCAAGTTCAAAGCACGTTTATACGTCACGTTCTCTTTGGCAGACCAAACCCAGACGAGTGCGTTTAATTTTAAGGCTATTTTTTTTTTGTTATTTTTGAACAACTATGTCAAATCGATCAAAGTCGTCTGCCTTTTGGCACTTTATTATTATTTTATGAAAGTTCACTTTTTTCAAGTACAAGATCTAAAGATTTTACTGCTTATAGTCATACTCTTTGGAGACATATTCATGTACGCGTACGTACGTCGAAAAGTCATAATCTTCGCTTTCGACAACTGGAACGTGCTCACTGATGTTTCTAATGCGGGTTCACAGCTGTTCTACGTCAGCGATCCATTCACGGTTAAAAACGTCGATAGTCCGTGGAAAGGTGAAATGTAATGTATATATATGTACATACATACATATAGTTATATATGCACGTGTATTTTCAGGACTAACAAGTACCATTACGATCAATGCACTTTATTACCTATGTATATCAATACTTTACCTTTCACATTATACCGGGTAAGTCAAAAATGTCTGTAGATAATATATTATGCTGCACACAAATGTGGAAAATAAGTATATGACTAATTCATTTAACGTCACGCTAATTACAGACAATTATCATATTCCACATTGCAATCATAATTTATTCATATTTGTCTGTACATACAAGCGACTCCGTACATGTAGATCGTGCATAAGACGGAAATATGAATATCGTAATTCGCGACTAGCAATACTATTTATTTTAATAGGTCATCAGTTTGCCCACTGAGTAATACTTGTTTGCTCGAAAATAGAAACACGTAAATTGTAGAAATTCTAAATATAATGTAATTCGTACCTCTTCCGTCCAATGACGATGGCGGTAACCGCAGACTGTTTCCTCGACGGAGACTCATTGGACTTCCGTTCGAATTCGCAATCGGTGCGACCATTCTCAGAATTGTAGGGACTTTCTTTTTCTTGATGTGGCGATACTTTTATGCTTTATTATATGTATATTGTTAAGCTTTCATGAAGCTCGCGCGTGGATGAACTGCCGGTGCACTATTGGTTAGTACGATTTATAACTCCTCGAACTGTAGTAATTCCTGAGGACGACTATTGACTGTTCGTGGTCTTTCGCGTGGCATAACCGTAGCGTTCGACCAATAGAAATAATAGAGAAAAGTCACGTGTGTGTTGAACAACATATTAGTAATCTGTGGTCAATGCCAACGCGAAAGAATCCAGCTTATAGGTGAGCTTATATACGTTTTACGAATGTGTACTACTCTAGTCAATTTGCGAGAAGGAATGAGAGTAACGTACGCGTAACAAAAAATGGGATCAAAAATAAATGGGAGATAAGTTTTTTTTTTCATTTACATAAGCTTGTTTGTTCACTTGTTACGTTCGTGTTTAGTACAATTGCGACACGATTATGATGAATGGCGATAGTTTTAAGCTGTTTGATAAACGCGAGGTGGATCTTTTTCGACGGTTATTTTTGAATTTTTTTTCAAATACCCTGATTGCGCAATTTTGTCAATTTGATGTTGGTACTTACTCGGATCGGTCGCTCGTGCTTGTTTTTCGAGACGCCTGAATCGTTTCGATCTCTTACGCACGATCTGAGTTATTTTTGACACTCGCACCTGTCGACCGCCAGTACTTGTATTGATCTACTGAGGATTTTCAGTGCAGGCATCTCATTAGATTTCTAGTCTGCTTCCTTGATAGCTAACTATATTGTCCTATACAGAGGTTTTCTATCGGGAAATAAAACGACGCGCGCATCTTGGTTTTACACAGGTTAATATGTGTTGGATGGGAGTGACGAGGAAAGTGGGAATGCATTGGTCATTTATAGGAATGCACCTGTTGCACTGATTTACACATTGCTTGCACGGTAAATTAAGTTACCCTTACAATTGATAACAGTGTTTGAAATGATAGAATTTTTCATGTAACACGTGAAAATTCTAAATTATTTAAAAAAAGTTCATTTATAATTATACTTCGATGTGCCTTGAGAATTCAGAGTAACTTGCTCCTATGATTAGTCACTTTCTTTGTACCGTTCGTGTTTAATGTGACGTTTTTAAATTCTACTAAAAATTACAAATGCCGCTGGCTCTTTTTTTTTCTGCGAAAAACGTCAACGCGCTAGGAAATTCTATACTTTGCGGAACGACTATAATAAACGCGTATCCAAACGAGTGTTGGCGCCGCGACTGAAGGAGTTACGAAAAGTCGAAAGTTTATTTCCGTGTCGCTCTTCGTGCTAAAGGACGAGTTCACGGTAATGATCGCGTGCTGACCAATGGCGACGATGTGGTCCGCTCGTCGAGCAACTATATATGCATTACTGACAGGACAGCTAAAAATATTACATTGTTTTCATATCGGCGGCTGACGGTATCAATTTTTGGCGGAGTCGCCATCATAAAACATTATGGATTCTCAAACTGTTGATACATCAGCACATAAAGTTATCGAATAAAAGCACTGTACACCTTGAATATTTTCGTGGAAGAATTAGTCAGTAGTGTATAAAAAAAAAAAAAATTAAAAATACATCTGATACATCTTACAATCCACGTGGCTTTCTAACAATGTTAAATGATTCGGGTGATCCTTCCTTAATTCTAATAGAACTAAAATAAATAATGACTGTTGCTACTGAGCCATTGTTGCACTTGGACTATTTGTTTTTATTTAAAAATACAATTTCAACGGCCGGTAGATACTTAAACTTCATTTATAATTGTACGTTGATCGTTGCGAGAAATTTTAGAAATTTCTCAGCCATGCTACTCTGATGATGGCCGCGACTTTTGGCAATCTCGATAATCTCTTTGCTTCGATCCTGGAAGGCAACCTCGAGTCGACTGATACTGCTTCGATCTCCTTTTTCATTGACGATCTTGTCCTGCCTGATTTTCAATCTAGGATCAAACAATTCGATCTTGTACGAGGAATACTTTTCGTAAGAAGCCGTCAAGACGACGATTGTATGAGCTAGGAATCTGCGATGATACCAAAGAGCCTCGTGATCGGGATACGATCTTATCAGGTCATCATTGAACATACACTCTTCCGTTAAATAAGAAAGGTTAATCAGGCATCGATCGTAATCGATATCCGATCGGTTGCCAGTATCGATTCCATGTAAAAGATCAAGAGCCTCGTTAGACGATCCGTCACGCAAGATAGAAACGTCAGTAGATTCTCTTATATTTGGCTTAACGAATTCATATATGATCTCCCGACGTCCCACGATGTTATCCGACGTCGTGACAGAATTTTCTGACAGCAAGAGACTTTTCAGTAGAAACTGCCGGTAAGCCAGGCCACTGTAATCCGAAATGTGTCTTGTGCACCAGATTTCTGAGCTCGTCCATTCCTCTTTCAATAAAGAGATGTAAGCTGCAGGTACTAGAGCCTCAAAATTTCCTACCACGTGCTCACGATGGCTCCAGGCGTGACAGTTATTCGCGTAACGATCAGCTGACATGGAGGCCACGTGGATTTCGTTACGCAGCAGCGTCTCGACGTCGATCGGTGGCTGCTTCTGTTCAACCAGCATATACTGAAGGAGCCATCGTCGATAGGCGAAAGCCTCGAAGCATTTGGCCTTGTAAAAGAGAACTATGGCGACGAAACGCAGCTCGCACGTTGGATCCAGTCGGCCACTTTTTACGAGCTCTCTCTTCATGTTCCAGAAGGTTGAGACATCTGGATTTAAGAGAAGCGCGCCCATTAGCCATCTTGATATCACGCTTGGATCTTCGCGTCTATGTTTGTTTCTTCGCAGATCCAGCAGGCGGTTGTAGGCATAACAATAAAGTGGTTTCACACTCCAGGACGCCAAGCCTAACGAATTTTCAGCATGGAACACGGGAGATTTATTCTCGTTATCCAATGCAGGAATTATCTCAAAGCTGACACTGAAACAAAGTGATACTTTTTTAATTGATATATTTTATTATTTTAACGATCAATCAATACCGTGTATTTGGTGGTAAAATACTATTAGGCGTTCATTGAATCTTGAACGTATTCAAAAACCCCGCCCTTACTGCAGATAATGTACATACACCATCGAATGTACACTTACAGATTCAGATCCTTCCTCAGGACATTGTCGATATCAGAAAGGATTTTTTCCGCGGCCGGAAATGTATCTTCCTGCATTGTTTCTCACTATTATCTTTGGCTCACATGTCTCGGATGTTTAACCGCCAATCGCTGGAGAAACTGTCCTTGTGTTTTGTGCTGGTGCAGCCTTCAGTGCAGGGAGGATATAGCGTTTCTCTGCGGAAGTATACGGTATTGGCTTGAAGTTTGTCATTTTTACTATTCGCATCGTACCACCGGCGGGAACGTACACATTGATTCAACGTATTCTTCGGTTTTTATATTGTAATCACGTGTAATACGTCATTAAGCTTTTACAGTGATCTATCAAAGTGTATTGTATTGTTTGTGTGACTTGTTTACGTCTCTAAATTTGGAACCGTAATGTGGCGTTGGTACGTTGAATGGGACTTACATTCTCTCGTAACGTCAGGATTGACATCAAGCCCTTCTTATCAATTACGATTAGAAGTTGCTCGAGCAAAATGCGATATTACTCAATCTTGACACTTTCTACACAATGAGGTTATCTTAACGTCAATTTTCCCTAGGACGTAGGGAATTTCATTTTAAAGTTTACACAAAGTTTTACGACGGTCTAGGGATATTTTATATCTTTTCACTAGCCGATGGCACTGCTATATCTCACGCGCGAACTTTTAAATTTTGTTATGTTATGTTAACTTACTGTAGTCAAACACCTACATAGCTGTATATGGCTAAGGCACCGCGACGCTAACGGCGTCGCGTGTAGCATTGCCCAAACTGACGCCTTATCCCCTCCAGTATTTTATATACTTCGTAAAGATGCCGCCAGAGGGTGTAAGCGTTAAGTCTGTTTTCGGAAGATAACACAACTTGCTCATGGACATGTAGGAAACTGCTTTATCCGTAATTATTTGATTGCCATGGCAACAATTCAATACTCTTCTTCTAACCTGAATTTTCTTCGTGATAAACCACTTTTTTGAATAGTGAGTTGTTTTTGGGGAATTTAACAGCCAAATGTAATTTTCTATTTCTAACTGCACTTCGCGACACGAAGATTTGAAATTGCACGTTAAATCTGTCCCTATTGTTAATATCGGTTTAATGTATATATCAAAATTATTATTTTTTAAACACTTTCAAGCAAAAATTATTCAAATTCGATTTATGCACACTGTTCATCACAATATGAAGCGTGGTATATTTTATATAAAATTAAAGAATAACGGTAGAGTTTTTTCTTAATATTCGTCCGTATACGTGCTTATATATGTTTGTAATTATTAACGCATATTATTTTTTTCAGATAGAGCAACATTGACTTATAAACCGGATGGTCGGATTTTGGACATGCGCGCGATTGTTGTACCACAGGAGCATAAAGGCCAAGGTTTAGCAAGATTGTTGGCAGAGGTAGAGAAGATGTTTGTTTAAAAAATTCAAAGTTCACGTCACGTTATATTTTCAGACGGCATTCACATACGCAATCATTAATAATTATTATATGTACCTGACATGCGAATATCTGCAAAAATATTATCTGGCAACAAAGACGATTGAGTTCGAAGAACGTGTTGTGGGTCCGGTTCACATTTTGGAAGGACCAGACTCGGAAGCACTGGATCCGGATATAATATACGAGTTGCCCGATCCGGAGGAGTTGGACGTGTTTCCGGAAAATAATAAGAAATAAGAAAGAAATAATTCAGGAGTAAAAACAATCATGGAAGAGTCAGAGTACAGAGCACTCATAGAGTGGCACTGCAGACATCGTTATTACAATGAAATGTTGTTTAATGCTAAACAAGCGTGTGATGCACATCCAGCAAGTGATTATTTACGAGTATTAGTTGCACTTGCACATGCACTTAACGATCAGAGCGGAGAAGCCATTAAGGAAGCTGCAAGTTTGACCAATTATGGTGAATCAAGTCTGGCTGCATTACTTATACAAAGCTTTGCGCATAGAGCATCTGGCAATGTCGATAGAACAGCCGTGACGCAGATTGATACAAAAATTCGAGAAGACAGAAGAAAGGCAGGTGCACCTGCACTGGCGTTTGCAGCGATTGTGCTTCTTTTGCTTGGTAAAGCTGAAAAGGCTAAGGAATATGCTGACAGGGCTTATAAAATTAATTCAGCTAATGTCGATGTTCTCTTGGCTAAGGGTTGGTCGGAATTATATTTGCCAAAGGAGAACCGTGCTGGAAAATCGATCGACTATTTTGAATTGATTTTAAAAGATAATAAAAAACACTTGAGTGCTTTGCTGGGTTCAGCAAAGTTCAAAGAGAATAAAGGCGACCATTCAGGTGTTATTTCTATATTAAATTCATTGATTGTCAGATATCCGAGATTGTGTTTGCCGTTGATTGAAAAGATGAATAATCAATTGGCTGTCAAAGATTGGGAACAGGTGATCGAATCTGCCAATAGAATATTACAAATTGACGCAAATAATCTAGACGCGATAAAGATGAAAGCACTTGTAGCTATGTGCAAGGATGGAGATTATGTCGAAGGTTTGAGATTCGCTCAGCAATATTTTCGAAATTTGGCACATGCCGAGCCCAGGAACGTCAATATTCTGATTGACAGTGTTGAATTGTTCTCAAGAATAATTGGCAGAGATTCGGGAATACTAAATGAACTGATAAGAGTCGTTGACAAAGCCGTACAGATGAATCCACAGAATGGCGACCTGATGGTTCTGCTTGGTAATCTTTATGTGTTCGTAGGTAAAATTAAAGAGGCTGAACATTGGTTCAGAAATACAGTGAGAATCGACGAGTCGTCGTTTGCCGCATTGACAGGATTGGCTCACTGTCAAATTCTTGACACTTCGGCAGGAGCCATGGATTTGGCACGGCAACAAGTTGATTTTCTTCTGGAAATACAATCGGAAACGGCTAATGCTGATATTTTATTCATGTCTGCAAAGCTTTGCAGCAACGAACCCAACAAGGCTCTAAGCTATCTGGATATGGCTGCCACAATACTTTTGGAGGATTGTAAAAACACTCCCTACGGTTACGAATACCTGAAGGCGCTGAATCCAGATTTTTGTTTGGAAATAGCCAAGGAGCATCTGATCCATTCGCCGACTACCGTGATACTGGATGCCAATGACAAAGTTTCACTGTCGATCAACGAAGTGAGCACAAAACGTAGTCTAAATATATTGGAAAAAGTAACGGACGCCTGTCCAGGTCTGGGCGCTGCCATGCTGATGTTGGGAAAGGCAAGAATGCAAAATGGAAATTTGGACGATGCTTTAGACACTTTACGCAAACTTCTAGACACCGTGGATCCATCAAGTGCGCCAGCGCATCTATTGATAGCTCAGATTTTAGCGAGACAGGGTCATTATCAACAAGCTTCGCAAAGTCTGGAAGTGGGTCTTAGTTACAACTTCAAAGTCAGAGACGATCCTATTTATCATCTGATTATCGGCATGGTCGAGAAGGAAAATGGCGACTTGAATGGCTGCATTCGCAGTTTCCGAACAGCCATGTCGTTCGCTGGTTTGCAGCCAGGAGAAACTGGTGGATCAATTATTCCTATATCATTGTCTGACAAGACCACGTTATATTTGGAATTGATTTCTGCATACAGTAAGATCAGAGAATTCAATGAAGCTTTGACCTTAATGGAGGATGCTAAGGTCCACATGAACGGTACTGTTGAAGAGGGTAGAGTGATCATTGGAAATGCTGAATTATGTTTAGAAATGGGTGACATGGACAAGGCAATTCATTATTTGAACAAGGTAACACCTGGTGAACCTTATTACCTACAAGCTCATACCAGACTCGCTGAAATTCATTTGAACTACAGAAAAGATCGTCATGCCTTCGCAAAGTGCTTCAGGTTGGTATTTTTATGAAGTTACATGTAATTCTGTACTCAAGGATCATCCTTTCTTTTACAGGGAACTGGTTGAACATTGTCCAGGTTCAAAAACGTACAGTATGCTTGGAGATGCATACATTGCTATACAGGAACCCGATAGAGCGATAGAGGCGTATGAGCAGTCGCTGCGAAAAAATCCAGGAGATAAAATTTCAGCGAGTAAAATGGGAAAAGCATTGGTAAAGACGCATCAGTATGGAAAAGCCATTAATTATTACAAAGAAGCTACAAAGCAAGAAGGCTCTAACGAACTGAAATTAGACATGGCGGAGTTGTTCATGAAAATGAAACAGTACGACAAAGCCGAAGCGACGTTGGTACAAGAACTACAAGGTAAATGATGTTTAGAGTTTATTTTTGTATCCTGATAACATTCACATTCTTGTATACTCTGTAGATGATCGCAGTGCCAATGATTTGCAAAGTTTGGAAATACGCAGCAAGCAATTGTTGTTGCTTGCCAAGGTTCGCGAGAAGGCTGGAAATATTCAAGCAGCGTTATCGACTTTGAAAGAGGCAAAGGACAATCAGATCAGAATTATACAAAGAATGGCGATGGCTCCAGGAATTATAGAACAAAAAGAAATCTTAGCTCAAATATGTTTAACAATGGCTTCTCATGCATCTGGCATGAGGGACTTTGATCAAGCTATAGTACATTACAAAGAAGCACTAAATCACAAACCAGCAGACGTCAATGCATTGTTATCCTTGGCAAAATTATACATGCAGGTTCGTTGATATATTTTGTTGATAAGAAATAATACAAAAAGGAAATAACGAAATTCAGTATTGAACTAATTTCTTTTATAATAGATGAACGATTTGGATCGATGTGCCCAAAGCTGCACTGCGCTTCTAAATGCGGATCCAAACAATGAATCAGCGTCAGTGATGATGGCTGATTTGGCTTTTCGAAAAGTCGACTTCGAAACAGCAGCTTTTCATTTTCGACAATTACTCCTACGACGTCCAACGTATTGGACAGCGTTAGCCCGACTGATCGAAGTGTCTCGTAGAATAGGTTCGTAATTTATCTGGTGAAAAAGAATTGAAATTTTTATCCACTTCGCGAAATTTTGTCTCAGGTAACATGGACGAATTAAACGAGTGGCTGTCGCGTGGAGAAGCGGCCATGGATCGTTCGAAACGCGAAGCTGGTTTTTCATACTGCGCTGGTCTCTTGGAATGGCGAACAGGAAAATTAAATTCGGCACTTCGCCACTTCAATTCTGCACGTCGTGATCCAGAATGGGGACAACAATCGATATACAATATGATCGAGATATGCCTTGATCCTGATGACGATTCGACTATATCGAATGATCCTTTCAACGACGATGACTCCGAGTACCAGGACTCAAGAACAATGGCTTTAAAAACTGCACAGCGTCTTTTGCAAGTAATATCAATATTTAAAAAATCAATAAATAAAATATCCATACGATACAAAGAAAAAAAAATAATATTTTAATATATTCTTTTCTCGCAGGAACTCAATCCTAAGGGCAGTCCACATGAAATATTGACTCATAGGTTATTAGGCAATTTTTTTCTACTGGCTACCAAACAAAAAGCTAATATCGAAAGAGCTTTACAAGACTGTACAGTCCTCGCCAGTCAAGATGCATTGAAGGATCATGTTGGTCCAGCATTGGGATTGGCTACAGCTCATATTTTATTAAAGCAAACACCACGCGCGCGAAATCATTTAAAACGTGTCAGCAAGAACGTCTGGACATTCGAGGATGCGGAATATTTGGAACGTTGCTGGTTATTGCTGGCTGATATTTACGTTCAGTCAAGTAAATATGATTTGGCTAATGAACTGCTGAGACGCGTGCTTCAGCACAACGCTACTTGCGTCAGAGCTCATGAACTGGCTGGACACATTGCTGAAAGAGAACAAAATTACAGAGAGGCTGCAGCCCGATACGCACAGGCTTGGAAATATGGGGGAAAGTCTAAGCTTTCTGTTGGATATAAACTTGCTTACTGTTACTTGAAAAGCAAAGCCTATGCCGACGCCATTGAAGCCTGTAACGAAGTCTTAAGACAAAATGTCGATTACCCGCGCATCAGAAAGGAAATTCTAGAAAAGTCTATTAATAATCTACGCACATGAATTTCCTCAATTTTATACATTAACGTGCTTGTCGTATCCAAGACAATGGTTCTTATTTAAGTTGACTTACAATAATTGTAATATAGTTTCGATTTTATATAACTGCAACTCGTGCACGATTTCCGTCCGTTAATTCAAGTATTATATTGATATACGTTATCTGCGTTAACGAATAAATTAATTAATATCAAAGTGTCTATACTGATCATTTTTTGAGACAAATGACAGATCGACACAAAGCACAGTTTGGCTATTGGTTGGTTTTTAAGTAAATTTTTGAAAAACACCAATCACGTGGTTTCTGTGGAATTTTGCCGATCTGTGTTGTTCAATTGAAAAGCTTCCATGGTGATGATATCGGTAATGAATATATAATTGGAAACTATGAATTTGAAGGATCTTCTTGAAGAAGAAAAACGTATAGTTATTAATCCATTAGAAGATGAAAATCCTCCATTGATAGTAGTGATTACCGAAGGAAGTACAACCTTGGCTCGTGCACTGATATATAGAATTTTAATCGATGAGACTTTTGGTCCAAATCAATCAATACACTTTATTCTTTACGATAGTCAAAATTTTTTAGCATTTCTGGAAAGTACGGCAATCGAAATAACGGCTTGCGCTCCGAATCTTTTGGCAGGTTGGTCCTAGTAGATTTTAACTAAAAATTGAACTGTTATTAAAATTACATATTATTGACAGGTATAACTTATTCGATTGATTCATCGATCGCTTTCAAAGACGCCGACGTCGTTTTCTCAATTGGCCGTGCAAGGGGCTACGAATTTACAAAAAGTGAACGCCGTGAATCTTTTTTTGAAGAATACATTCAAGTTGCTAAGATTCATGTGAGTGACATTAATTAAATGTTAAAACAGGTAATATCAATTATTAGGTAATTTTATACTATTTCTTTAGGGCGAAGCTATAGAAAGATTTACAAAAAAGGATGCGAAGATCATCACTTTGGGATACACAGCAGCCAGAATCATCTTACAATTTGCTAAGTCGATACCACCGGAAAATATAACAGCTTTGTCACTTCATACAGTAAAAATAACCGCAGCACTTGTAATTAATTTATTTATTAATTTAAATCGTGAATCAATTACACATTTTTTTATGTTATGATTAAACATTTCTTAGATCGCAGCCAAAGCTAATCGTCATCCTAGCGAATTGATCAATCTGATAAGCTGGGGAGCTAATGGGGAAAATTGTCTACCGGATTATAAATATGCGAAATTTCGAGATGGAAAATTTGTGGAGGAAGAAATTGAAAGTGATATTTGGTTAAAGAAAGATTTAATTAAAGTAAGTCATGCGAAGTTAATAAAATCGATCATTAAAAAGCCATTGATCAGGGTGTTCGTAGTGCCTCTGGTAGATCTTGGTACAGTAGATCATCCGCCTACGCATTGGCGGATCATTGTAAATTACTATGGAACGATACACCAGAAGGAGAATGGACATGCATGGCAATTTATTCAGACAATTCTTATGGTGTACCTATGGGAATATTTTTTTCATTTCCCGTATACTGTCAAAATCGAAAATACAAGGTTGTTCAGGTACGTGAAAAACATGTAAAAATTACAACAAAAAAAAATTATACAAAATTGCCAAAACAGGGTTTGGACGTGAATGAAAGTCTAAAACAGTATATGAAAAAAACAGCAAAAATTATCAAAGAAGAAAGCAGCATAGCTCTGGCGCACATTGTTAATAAAAATTAAGAACAAAGAATCGTGTTCATAGTAACAACGATTTTATTCGTATTACTAATATATTTACACCGTAATCTAAACTCGAGTTATACGTTAACGATTAAATAGACATCAACATAAATAACATAAAAGTCGATTACCCATATCGTACCGTCAACTTGAATTATAACGATTATTTGTGCACACGTATCAACTTTGATAAAAGTTTCAAAGTCTATATGGATTTCTTTTGAAGAAATATTTTTGGCCAGTACTCAAAATCATTGTTTCACCTAAGTCGAAAATTAATGATCTGCAACAAGAACCATGCAACTTTACAAATCAAGTACAGAAACAAAATTAATCAGTACCTCGAGGCTTACATGGTCTCCACTTAAAAAAAAAAAATAATATTCGACCAAATTGTAATTTTTTAAAAAATTCTTTTCAGTACGCAATTTCACTCAGAGATCCAGGTACATTATTTGAGTAGCCGATAACGCGCCGCAGGCTGCCAACACACTGGCGACACATACGACTGCCGTAGTGGTTCCAGATAAACTAACAATGGTGCCCAGGCAGCAGGATAATAAAAATTGCGCAAGAAAAACCATCGATGACACAATAGCAACATCAGTACCTAATCCACGCACGCCGCCACTTTGTATCGCTTCGCCGTCAGCAGTAACAGCAAACTGTGCGAAACAAAAACAAGAAGAGGAAGAAGAATATTGAAAATATTCGCACCGTTGCTCCGAATGTAAAATCATTTAATATTTTAATGACAAGACTGACCGTAGATGACGCGTGATAATGCGCTATCAATAAATACGGCATGGTAAATAATGTCGAGTACATAACCCCTGCGGTCCAGGAGAATATGATAACGCCAGCTGGATGTTTAGTGAGCGCCATCATCATCATACCGGTGCTATAGAATAAGAGACCGCATATATATACCTTGCGTGCTCTGAAAAAAAAAAATCATTTTATTAAAATCAACAATACATTGTCTTAATGATCAATGACTGATGACAAATGTTCAATCGATGACAATAGCAAATACCGACTTGTAACGTTCTATTAGTTTTTCGATGATTAACGAATAACAGGAACACGACAGCGAATACATTGACATTCCCCAGCATCCAAAACGGACCCCAGATTCGTACAATTCTCTCTCGTCAGTTCCGTCGGGGGCCTAAATAATTGAATGATGGTATAAATATAATTAATAAGTCATTTTTTAATGATTTTTTTTTTCTTAATTTTTCGATACACATATAGATTTATGTACCTTAGGATTTCCACCGTACACAGCTTCCCCAACAAAATCCGTGAAATACAAGGAATAACACACATGTGCCATCCAGCAGAATAAATTCGTCAGGCACACCATACGCATGCTGTGAGGCATGTAGAGTATAGAGAACAGATATTCCTGCAAGCTAGCACGAGGATTGGCATCAGGATTTTCATCAAATCCATAATTAACGTAGCTTCCTTGGTCGGTAGGTGGAGCCGGCACATCCGGTACCATCGGTACCGCACCAAGTCTTTTTACTGGTTCCTCAACAGGAAGAGGTTTGAGTACAAAATCCTTAAAAAAGATGAAGATTAAAAATTATAAATATTAAATTTGAAAATTTTTCATCAGGGTTCATGGAAACTAACATCCGTTTTGCCAATATTTGCTTCTGATTCATGTCCAAGTGCCCCGTACGAGGTGCACTCGTCATTAGCAATCTTTTCACGCTCGTTATCCTTCTCCGGCTCTTCCGTGTTCTAAAAAAAGAGGAATTTTGATTCTTATGGACATTGATAAGAAGTCAAAGTTCATCAGTCACGCATAGAGCATAATTATACAAGGCCCCCTGTAATTTACCTTTTGATTTTGTAGCTGCTGGTATTGATCTCTCTCGAGAACCTCGAGCGGAATTTCTTTGAAGCTCGTGATAGTCAAAGCCACGCAGATCACAAAAATTATAGTGATTAGAGTAAAGGTAGCGTGAAGATGACCTCCAAGCATGACCCCAATGGTGGTGGCGTCCCAATTGATACCCCCGAGTCCATATCCCATGAATCCACCTAGTCCAGCCATTATGGTGAACGTGCTCAGACCCCTGGCATGGTCCTCTGGAATTTAATCATCAATTACCAGTACCCGTTCCTAGTCTTTCGCAAATGACCCGACTGACGGAAGCCACTCGGATTAAATTATTATTCAGATAAAGACGTACCCGGTACCGTGACGTCTAACAGATAAGCCCTAGCAGGGCTCTGACAAGCATCAGCATCGAAATCCAGTAAGACCGTTCCCAAAATAGTAAAAAATATACCCCATGAATGTGACGATACCGATGACGTCATTGGTGCATCATCCTTTGACGACGTTGCCGTTGTCCTGTGTCCATGAGGGACAGTGACATTCGTGACAGACGGTACATCTCCGAATGCGTAACCCATACCTTCGCCGTTTGGTACCAAAATTAAACCTGTAAAAAAAATTAAAAATTAAACAATTTTTTTACACTCCTAATTTCGTAAACACTCACCGATCAGTACACCCACTGCCAGAAGCAAGATGAAGGGCCTTCTTCTACCTTGTTTGAGTCGACAGCGATCGCTGACGCTACCCAAAATTGGGGTTACGAAAAATCCCACTAGGGGACTTAAGGCCCATACTAGTGTCATGTGCTGATGATCTACGCCGATTTTGAGTAGCGTGGGGGAGACAAAGGCTGTCTCAGCGGCATATGAAAATTCGATTCCCATGACGGCAGCCGAAACGCGTACTAATTCACCACGAGTTTTTTTTCTATGTAATACGTGAGGTGATAAGGAGTGTAAGATTTTCTTTTTATCGTTTAAAATATTATCAAAATTTTATTACCTGTATATATGCGAATAATCGTCTAGAGTTCTTTCCAATTTTGGCGGTCCTCTAAGATGATTTAAAAAACCCTCGATACCCTGATCAGTTGGTACGTCGCGTTTGAATTCCTTCCAGGTTTCCCACTTTTCTTTCAGTTTATCACGAAATCCATGAACACGTCCGGTGAAGCCTTCGTACTCGTGAAGTTTGTCTACCATGGTGATATCGAGTTTTGAACTGAAAAAATATTTTGTACGAAACTTTTCGAAAGTTTCTTTGAATTTATACGGTATCGATTTTTTTTATATTATATCTATATATCTGTATCGATACGTCAATCAATTGTATTTATTTCTCTTCGAACACAAAAGTGCATTTGTTTGACTTCTTATTAATGCACTTTTCTTATGCTCAAGATTTGATGGAAATATTGTGTCCAACAAGTCTCATACGATTGTCTAATCAGCCCGTGATAATTTTATCCACTTGAAAAAAAAAAATGGCCATGACAAAAATAATAAATGGAAATGTAACAAGAACAGAGTTTTCTCAGAGATGCATTCATCACGGCTGGCGGTACGTTCTATCGTATTGTCAGGAATCGATCGATCTATCGATAATGGAACTAGTATATTTTGTACGAGAATATGCATTTCGTAAGGGGAGTATATATATATATATATATATATATATACCGTGCACACTCTTTGTAACAGTAAAGTAGCTCATGATTACATTGTTCTACAAAGCCAAAGATAATTTTGAAAAAAAAAATAAAACACTCACGTAGTAAAAATTTACTGGATTCCAAGAAATTAATCTTGTCTTCTCATATCAACTGTACGTTTTTTTCTGAAAAATCTTAATTTACGTTAAATATTTTTTTTCTATTTCCGGTTACTTTCCGTATCTTCCCGTTGATTTTCTTTTATATTCTTTCAACTCTTCACTCTTTCACTCCTGCCATGTAAATTCTTACGTTGATTTATTTTTATCAATTATCTATGAATCTTTTTTTGTTTTCTATCAATCTTGATTTTTGACGTATAGACTCTCTCGATTCACTTTCTACTACTTATCAATGTATTTGTTACTGATAACGTGTAATCTTAGCACAGTCTCTTATCGGAATGGGAAATTCCTTATTCACCAAGAAGTTATTGCGTGCGCTTACCTTTAAGGGCAGCGCTCGACTACCCTCCAAAGCTTACCTACCCTCTCGCCAAGTAAGACCACGACTACCGCCCAAAGCTTTGCCACCCCCGATGAGCAAGCCTGACGTCGCGACGCCGACGCTTTGCAAAGCTACACTGCTATTTTCTCCAGATGCAATGTGTATATCTGTCACCCTGTAATGTGGTTACTACCCTAATTTCGCGTATTGTCGTAACCAAGAATAAGGGTTGTTTAACGAAAAAAAAATATCAAGATGAATGTCAATTTTTAGAATTATTTTAATCATTCTCATTCACTGATTACATGGATGACAGAATTTAGAGGTTTTATTTTTTTTAAATAGGGGTTGATTTTTTTTTGTACTTTTATCGACACACCCCATAAGGATTGGGAATTCGTATTGATGCAACAAGTATGTACTTTCCATCTGTGTCTAGGGGTTGGCTTATCCCCAATTGACCCGTTTATCGCTAATGGATCCTCGTGTGTTTCACCTACGATGGATTCTGGTTTTTTAACAGTGTGACTTTAGGGCAAAAATCATCATGGTATTTCATCATTTTGCGATTTTACGGGTAACGTAAAATTTCCAAGTTCCCATTATCACCGCTAGGTAAAAATTATCTGAAAAATTTTATATACTGTTTTACACTTTTTTTTTGTCGTCTGCTTTTCACTAAAACACTTTATAATCAGCAGTCATTGACAATCATCGTTACTCACATGCTTAATATTGGAAATCAGTCATTTTCAATGGAACGGTATGTCCACCCTGTATTTTCCATCAGTAGAAAATTCAATTTCCGTCCTGAAAATTGCATCCAGCATCTCAAAAGTATCAAACGACTGAAAATAAAATTTCATTAAATTACTAAAAACCTTGCGACTAAAATTTTCAAAATTGAGTAGGTACATGCTTAAAAAATTGTAATACCAATTCAAAAATAAACATCTGAGCAATCCTTGTATCTTATTTTACACCAATTCAGTCATAGTCATCGTCACGCCTTAATGACTAAATGACATTTGCGAAGAACTCGACACCTGCGTACTCGTCCCAAGATATTTTTCAAGGATGAACGAGGCATCTGTTTAAAACGTCTCAAAAACAATTTCCCTGATTGAGCAATAATTTGAACGTCAGGGACAAGATAAATTCTAAAAAAAAAAACACGCTGCAATATGATTCAAATTTATTTCTCGACTCGGAGTAATCGTGGAAACGAGAAAAAAAATCGTGAATTATTTTCCCACCCAATCATTAATATTTACACTATTTCACGTTATTCGTAAAAAAAATGACTTTCTAGTAAATACTGTTTAAATCTTCCAGCTGGCATCTGTTAAAGGAAACCGTACAAAGTAGGTCTTGTCTGGTTAGCCTTGGTGAAGGCTCCGTAGTTACGTAGGCTGACAGTACGAAATCGATGAACCGGATCAGGAACGATTTGAGTTCTTAATTGATTGAATGAACGAGTCGATAAATAGTTTCTAATAATAATATAAATTATCAATAAAACAATTAATTATTCCTTCGGCGCTACAAGGAAGTGACAGAAAAATTTCTTCAGATGGCAAATCTCGATTCAGGATTTTCTCCGATGTGGACTTTCTGCCTTCGGTCACCAAGTATTTTTTAATCAACGTCGGTCGGCTTGTCGTCAATTAATTAGGGAGGATTTAGATACCCCAGGGGGGTACGAGGGAGCTTCCTTTTTTTTTATACGAGTCCAATACAGGGAATACGCAACTGCAACAGACTTGATAAAGATGGCGGTATATGTCCTCATCCCAATCCGATTACGTTGTTTATTGGAAAAGACATTCCGAACGTCCCCTTTATTCGTTTCCATGAAGCGACGCGATAGACACACTGTCGCTGACCCGTTAATAATTTAAAAGAGACAAATAAAATGACGCGATCTAAATGTCATTTTTATTGGTGTCTAATACCTGCCAGGGGTTGCTAAATCTTTTGGAAAAAAATATAAGGGGAAAAAATAGAAAAAAATTTTTTTTCAATTACCAATAAGGGTAATACTCAAAGTGTAAAATTTCGCTTCCTGTAAATTGACTCGTAACGCGATGCCATCTTGACTCGGAGCTATTGGTATCTTGAGACAAGGGTGGGCCCAAGGCTAAACTCCCATTGCGTAATACCGAATCAGTTTACTTGTAATTTACTGACCTCGTTCCATTCGTCAATCTACGATCTTTATAGTACCTGTAGGAGCTAAGATATTGGGTGTATGAAATTTTCTTTTTTTTTTAGAAATTTACTCCTGCGTGACAAAAATGATTTTTGTGTAAACTAATTCTATTTTTTTTTTTCTTTACGACTGATAACCGTCTAGCATAACTCAGAATCGATAATAAAATTCAATAAATATGTTTATTTGGTAAAATCGACAAGAAAGTTCCTAGTAACCATAAGTCATAACGTTCTTCCGTGATATCAGCGTTTCAAGATTCTCGAAATATTTTTCAGAATTCGCAAGATTTTTTTTTTATCGAAATCAATCTTTATCAATACGATATATAACGAATATCGATACGTAGCAGACAACAACCTATTTCACGTGCAAATTATCTTATCTCTGACGTAGGGTAGACTGTTTGCGCAATAGAAACATATAGAGTACTCATGCATATATACATATATACAGGGTGTCTAGTATAAAACGTACTTGAGCACTGCCGTGACATTCCTTATAAAATTCAAGGAAGTAGGTATTTTTGCATTATTCATTAACCGTATAAAAACTTTAAGAAAACATCGAAGCTGCAATAATCAACGTAACTACTCGAGTGCGCTTCATATCGAACACCCTGTATATATGACATATGTTATTTAGATAAAAAATAATATTAACACCTGCTAGAATCCTGTATCTCAATGTAATTGAATTATACAATATTCTTCGGTCTTAAGTGATAACCACTGATAAAAAAAAGTTTAAAAAATTGATTTGGTAGGAATCTCCATTTGTCAAGGGCAAAGTGATCTGCGCGATTGTCGTAACTAAATTCTAAGTCAAACTGTTATAAGAAATAAAAAGGAGCCGGAAATACGATAGGAGATTGAAAGTAGGATTGATCGAATTGACTGAGACAATGGTTCCCTACAATCCTTATCCGGGGACTAGAATTGACAGTAAACGTAGATTCCACAAGCGTGGAAATTGTTCGGTAAACTTTATTTCTATGGGTTGGCAGGATTGTGTGAGAAAGAGAAAAGGAAGGAAGGAAGGAAGGAAGGAAGGAAGACGAGTAAGAAAAGCAATGGAATTTACGGACTCATCGTGACTGTCAGTTTTATCGTTACGTATAGAACAATCGAATCCGTGAAACAAGATAATCGCACTTTTTCGTTATAAGAAACGAATAAAGAGTAAAGAAAAAAATTTTTTACTAAAATTCATTTAAGATCCGATCAGGTCAATTTTTCGTTACGTCATTCGTGTATGTCAGAATATAATTCTGTCCCGCCATCCTTTTTTTGCACTGTCAAATATCTTATCCAAAAATGTTATCAGGCAAAGTTAATGAAAATATACATTAATTGATACACCGAAAAATATACTTTAATTACACACGGATTTTTATTTAATATAAATATCCTGCGGGGAAAACACTTGTTGACTCATGAAAATATAAATAGCTGAAAGCGGAAAATGAATTTTCATCGATAAGCCTTTTATGGGTAAACATATTGAATTAACAAACATTTATATCTGATTAAATCAAAGTCACATATATGTTTATCACGTATGAGATTTTTTGTGTTCGCAATCAGTAGTGGCATTACAAATCACTGCTATTGAAATTCAATATTTTATCACTGTGCGTTAATTAAATTTTTTTATCACTTTTACCTATCAATTCTAAATACGATTTTTTTTTGAATTTTTATTTATTCTACTAATTGTTATTTTATACTTATTCCACTAATTAATCGTGTCTTTGAAGATCATAAGGATATCATTCGTATATAACATTCGTGCATAGAAATGCACTTTTAAGCAATCTCGTGTTCCGTTATCTTATCAAAATCCATAGTCCAGTTATTGATTTTTTAATATTTCAAAATTTTTTCTTTGTTTTATTTCTCTTGAAATTAATTCGAAAAAACGTCATTCTGATGATCCATTAAGCTGACCGGAAGTTGGACAAAAAAATTGGCTGAGTTCAAGCGTCAAGCGAAACAGCTAAGCAATGCCAAATTAACAGTATCGTCTTTGCGAAGTATACATATATATATTATTTTGAGGGTCATTAAGACGTGCCACTTTAATTATAGTTCTTACCATTGCTCTAATTCTAATTAAGGATCAGTGCAGGGCCTCGCTGATCGCATTTCCTAGTCATTGTTCCATATTGTCGATTCGCATGAATATCGCATTGATCAAGATCACGTGGATTGTTTATACAATATATATATATACATATATAATTATATTTTATATAGATTTATTATCCCATTTATATGCACGTTATAAAATAAATTAATAAATTTATATATAAATATATCGGCCTTATAACAGGGAGGTTTGTGAATTAATCGTGAATCATATAAGCATGAAAAGTGTTTAGATTTAATAATTGATCTCGATCAAAAATCAGTGATGAGATACGAATTTTTAACGATCGATTGATTTAAAGGATTTTATTGATCCCTTATAAATTATTCACATCAATACGTGCCGTGACTTCTCACGATAATGAGACGTATCGATTGTGTTAATTAATTAAAAAAAAAAAAAAAAAAAATAGTGCAGTGTATCTTACTAAATTTTATATTCCTCGTTGCATAATACTCGAGTGTCATTCTTATGGATGCTGAAGATCCTTATTGATGTGTTATATTATCGAGTGATTGATTTAAAAAAAGAAAAAAATTTAACTCAAGCCTAATTATCACTTTGATTACCACCTGTCAATTTCGTAGCACAGTCGAACGTGGTAATTGAAAAATTTAATGAAAATTTCACTGATAATTAACGTCATTTCTTTTTTAATTACTTTCACCAATATAACGTACAGTTTGTTATTCGTCGATGGATAACGCGAAAAGGCAGACTATCAGTCGAGAGTGTTCTACCGTAATGGTATAAAGGAAGATCAGAAGTGCCTCACGTGATATTTGATCATGTGCCAAAAGTTTGGTCAATCGATTCGAGCATCGTTGATCGAAGATGAGATGAAGCAGGTAGGGGAACGCTGTGTAAATTTTATGTGGTAGAATTCCTGTAATATGTAAAGTTCAAGAGAAAAGAGAAAAATAAATGTGTCACGGTCGTTGACGATGAATAAATATTATATCGAAGAGTATGTATTTTGCAAATTTTCGTTAACATATTATATGAAGAAATTTTTTGGAAAAAAATTTTTTTTTTTCTTTTTCAATGACATTTCTCGTATCGTGAATCTTCTTAGCGCGCGTTAAAGTAGCTGTCAATTATTATACGCAGAATTGGTATTTGGCTTCCGAATCGCGGATCTTGATAACGCCATAGTTTGATTGCCATAAATACAATCAGTCAAATCTGACTAACGTTTCTTCGATCGTGATAACCTCGTATCAATTATCACTGTATCCGATAGCAAAGCTTCTGGGAATCTTATTGCAGTATCAATAATCCGATGATTAACAGATTCGATTGGCAATAATGTTCTATGTCGAACGTGGGAGATTTGTGATTGAATATATAAAAAAATAATAAATTACGTTGGTTCTATACTCAAAATCATTATCAGATAAGATGTAATCGTACGGATAAAATTTTTGGATTTTTCTGGTTAAAAATTATTTTACTAATCGTATAATTTTGGTGAAATATGAATTTCACGGAATTTTATAAATTCTTATAAATATATGTCGCAAAGCACTGGTTTTCTTTATCGTGCCTAATTTAGTTACTTTATCAAGCTTTTAAATTTTATCAAACTTTTTAACCGTGCTGTACATTCGTTAAAATCCGTCAGTACGCGACGACTATGTAATCAACTATGCTAGATTTATCATTCGTATAAATTTGAATTTTTGACATTTTTGAATGATATTGCAAAAAAATGGTGAATTTAATACAAGTGACTAACGAAATACGAGCAGCTGTCATTTATTGCCACGTGGATCGTCTAGCACGTGTATACATACTATGTACAATTGATATATTATTTATCGGCACTCGTACGTCTCTCTGATAGTAGAAAAGGTCTATTGACGTTTTTAACTAGCTTTGGGATCACGTGGTTATTAGCGAAGTTTGTACAGTAATTGAACAAGTTTTACCTTGGGATTGTATGACGCGTACGGACGATTAAACGGTAGGAATTGAATAACCGCGTGGATGGAAGAATTGGAAATATTTTGATGTTTCACTGGTGAAGGTAAGATCAAAGTAATCAAGAAGGTTGTGTAATTTGCAATTTATCGCTTACGCATAGAAATTAATGTTCTGGAAAGTTCCTTTTAATTCGTCAAAAAATTTCATTGTTCAAATACGCTCGGATACGTAATTTTCGAATATTTACGTCATCGTTAAAATCTTTGTACCGTCTGGGCCTGTTTTCCTACGCGACGAGGGTAACACTTGGTGGAATAAATGTGGGAAACAAGTAACGTGGAGATCGATGAATTTTTGCGAAAAACATGGAAAATAAAATTTTAAGTGTTATCCTAAGTCGCAAGTCGCGATTCGCTGTTGACTGTTTCTGGTTAGCAGCTATGTACACTGTGCGGATAATTCATTTTTCACAAGTGTTTGTCTTACGATGTTTAGGCAGCACTTAACATGGTCATTTAAAATTTCTGTTGTTTCTCTTGGGTAAAATTTGTATTTTTTTTTCCCTTCTTTTTTTCTTCAATAATTTCCAGAACTTTTCGTTACCTTGCACTTTGAAGATTGCACGCAAGGGATTTTCGTATTCGATCGTTCGGGAGCATTATGAAAAAATTTATGACACCCGTTATAGTCGATGCTCGTTGCAAAGTACAAAGACATTATCTAATAATGAAAAAAAAAAAAACACCTCTCTACATGTTGCAATTGTATTGCAGAATTAAAATTCTAGGAATATAGGTAATTCGAAAATTGCATGCATTTTGCACATGCGATTGGACGAGATGCAGGTGCATCGTGAGTCATATTGAAATCATCGACATAATAGGAAATTGTGTCGATATAATGATTTTGAGAAAAAAAGAGAGATTTTATTTGACTTTCGAAAACATGAGTCTCACCATTGTCTCATTTTCATATTTCGCAATTGAGATTGTAATAAAATTTTTTCAAGCTGATTTATTTTATCGTTACAGAGTGACAGGGTGAAAAAATCAAAGTTTTTCAAAATATTCTTTTATAACTTTACTCTGACGGTCAATTAAGCCGATTCGATAGATGAAAAGAAGGTTGCCAATATCTTCAAGTACAATTAACACTCAAATGATCGGATGGATTATTAAGGAGCAATATCAATCTGAAGTATCGCGACTCGCGACTGGCCCAAAGATAATTTGTAAACAGAAATCGTAATTTCCCTGCGCGATAAAACTCCGATCAGATACCGGGTGTCCCGCCAATGAGCGAGGGGAGCAGCTGCGGGCAAAAACAAAACCGGGGGACACGCACAAGAAGCTGACACTATTTTACATGAGCGGCAACGGTCCTCCAGCAGGCGACGCTAGCGACTTCTTCGTCTTCTGAACAGGAGGAGAACTTCTTGCCGCTGGAAGTCATTGGTGCCCCCCAAGTAATCAGCCATGGGTATGAAAATTTGATAGTGTATTTTTTGAAAATTATTTTTTTTGTATTAACATTATTTTGAAAATTATCACCTCGATGGATATTACGTTTATTGTTTCGAATATACATACTTTTTCTAATTACAAAGGAATGATTTTTTAAATAAAATTTTTCTGAATTGACTTTTCAAAAAAAATTTTTTTTTACAGGTTTCGACTTTTTGGCAGAGGGCGCTGCCAATTTTGAACATGCCATAACTGCCACGGGTGAGTGAAACGTGTAGTGAGAATAGTGAAAAAGTGTGAAAAAAAATCTTTTGTTTTTTTTTTTTAAATTCATTATCTCGATCAATTCAATCGATCGCTCATATTTTACGAATATGACATATTGAACGATAATCAAAATCTAAGGATTAAACATTAATCCTTATTGAGTCTAGAATTGAATGACATTTCGATAAACCTATCACTTTCGCACGGGGATCAATTCGTGTAATTAACAAGACTGCCATCGATCGTTTTCAATAATGATTGATCGTTTCCATCAATGGATCGTGTAGACTATAATAATCTCCCGAAACCATATATCCTCCACGTGATTCATACGATACACCGAAAAAGAAATAATCATATAAACCGTGATAAAATTTTTTTTAATTTTATGTCAATTAATTTTTGACAGGTTTTGGAAAATTTCACTATATGCTATTGGCAGTTTGTGGATTAATTTATATGGATACAGCGATCGGTATCACTATACTCTCATTCGTATTACCAGCAGCGCAATGCGACCTACAAATGGATTCCACGTCAAAAGGATACCTGACAGCATCGCCAATGCTTGGTGAGTGAATTTTCAAAAAAAATTTACTTTTTCAAAATCCAAAAAATATCTCAAAATAATATATCACGTTGTACCGATATGCTCTATTGACCTTGATCACAATGGAGGTGCATCTACTATCGGATCTCAGGGTTGCTTAAGCAATGGCGAGTATTGATTGGCAACAGTCCAGAGCAAAGAAGCCATAATAATGAACTATTATGCGATTTAGCGGCTTCTTGATACGAAGTGTCCACTAATACATAATAATTGACACTATGAACGGATCATAATTAAATGATATCAATAAACAAAAAAAATTTTTTATAGGTATGGTTATCGGTTCTTACATATGGGGATGTCTGGCTGATACCAAAGGAAGAAAAGTTGTCCTTATCGCAACGTTATTGATGGATGGTATCGTTGGTATCATATCATCATTTGTTCAATACTACTGGGTCTTTTTGGCTTTCCGTTTTTTGAATGGATTTGCGTAAGTCTTTTTTTTCCACCATAAAAAATCACCACTAAAATTGATTAGAAAAATTATTATAAAAATAATATATTTTTACAGCGTCACAGGAGCTATGGGAATTTGCTTCCCATACCTGGGCGAATTTCAACCCACGAAATATCGTGAGAAGATTCTCTGCTGGATGGAAATGTTCTGGACCATTGGTGTAATCGCACTGCCCTGTAAGTATATATAAATATAATAATTAATATCGATATAACAACCGATAATAAAATCATAATAAAAACTTTTCAGTGATCGCCTGGCTCATAATTCCGATTGACTTCACTTATCAATCGGACTCGTTTTACTTCAAATCATGGAATCTCTTCGTGGCTTTGTGCGCGTTACCATCATTGATGATCGGACTCTGGTTATTCAGTTTCCCGGAAAGTCCAAAATTCCTCATGGAATGTGGAGAGACGGAAGCTGCGTTTGAAGTCTTCAAATGGATTTACGCTCAGAATACTGGAAAGGATCCTGAAACTTATCCAGTAAGTATAACCCATAAAAGTAATAAAAAAAAAATTAATACCAAAATTTAGATTACCAAGAAAAATTCTTTACCTCACAGGTCAAAGCATTGGTGGAAAAATCAAATCCCAAGGAAAAGTCAACAATGGCATTGAAGCTCCATAAGCGCAAAGAGCTGAAGATGCTCGTTTCCGAAGTTTGGGATTTAACCAAAGCTCTATGCAAGCCTCCGTATCTTCGTAATACTTTACTAGCCTGTGGTATACAATTTGGACTGACCAGCAGCTACTACACACTGATGGTTTGGTTCCCAGAATTATTCACCAGGTAAACCATGTTGAATTTTGTATATACGTATATAACCAAAAAATTATTTGTCGCATCGATAAACAATAAGTTATTGATGAAATACAATGATTATAATATTTTGTAAATCAGGTTCGAAGAATTCGAACATGTAAATCCTGGCGAGACCACATCGGTCTGCATCGTCTCAGCCATTAACAGCAATGATACAACCGATCCGTTTGGATGTGACACCGTAATTGCTCCCTCGGTATATTTGCACACCGTGTATATTGGATTAGCCTGTATCCCAGGTTCCATCATTCTCCCTTTGCTCGTACATAAATTGGGAGCCAAATTTTTCCTGAGTGAGTATCGTAGAAATGGAATCCGAAATACAAATCGACTGTAATTAATATATTAAATTTTACCTGCAGTCATGTCGCTGTTGGTATCCGGCGCAGTAACCGTTGGTTTCTACTATGTAACGAATTCGACTCACAACTTGATTCTCTCGTGCATCTTCGAAGCACTCACGTCACTTGGTATCTCATTGGTCTACTGCGTGATCGTTGACATGTTCCCAACTAATTTAAGGTAAGAGAAAGACAAGCAGAACGGGAGCCTGATGATACTGTTTTACTGTAATTTGAAATTTATTATATTTTTATCCAAATTCATTCCTTCAGAGTAATGGCGGCGGCTTTGTCTCTTACCATGGGTCGGTTAGGTGCGTTGGTCGGTAACTTAGTTTTCGGCTACTTGATCGACCTGGCCTGCGTCGTTCCGATCATTTTGTTCGCTGCATTCCTCTTTAGTGAGTACATGATTTTCTACAGTCAGCCTTGTACAATGGCGGATACGCATGGTAACGTTTCTTTTCGTTCTTTTTTTCAGTATGTGGTTTTATGTCCTTCTTCTTACCGAAGACCGGAAAGGAGACTTTGGACTAATGATGTTCATCTTAGAAAAAAAAAAATGTATTAAGCCACTTTCATGTGCACAAGCAGGAACAAATGTGAAACTGTTGCAACTCGACGATTCCTAAGTTTAAAAGTGAAGACGGGACGGAATTGTTGGGAGTTGGGATTTTTCAATTTCTTATTGGCTAATCCTGACAGCCTGTTTCAAAGTATTACGAGATGATTGCGATAAGGATTATCCATTTCTCTTATCGGTTTTCCTTTCCGCCAATCAGCATATGTCTCGTTATTTTATTATAGTATCATCGATTCCTTAGCATCTCTGTCTGTACTATACGTGCATTCATATAAGTAACTATTTATTCGCAATAGTGTTTATGTTTTATATGTATCAATATTAACTTCATTTTCTTCATGATCATTATATTTCATTTATGTCATAAATTTACCGCGCTTCGGATATATTTAATAGCTCGATAACAAATGTAGTTTGTACACGATGAATAATGTATGCTGGTGTGACATGGTAGTTGATACGGTAGCATATTTATCGAAGAATAAAAAAAAGTTTTTTTCAGTACCAAAAGACCTTGTCATTTTTTTCATTCCAAGTAACATATATCTAATTACGCTGTCTGTTTTCTGCGATAATAAAGGAAACAATTACCAACAGCTAATTGATATTCCTCCTTCCTTCCTTTTCTTGTGGCAGCCTCTTCCAATGAGATTTGCCAGTAACTGATATTCCTCGCGCGAATTTTCCATATTGCGAACTGAGAGTACGCGATGTTAAGACTGTCTCGGGAAAGCAAGGTTCTTGTATGAACTTAGCACGGACAAGAACCAAGTGGTGAATACGAATCTCGTGCCATCTGACGATGAGATCTTGAACATTAATATATCATACACAATATAATACAGTGTACAGTAAAAG
>JARQSV010000820.1:176888-188718 GCA_030142285.1 Calameuta idolon | reverse complement strand
TTTAATCTTTCGTAATGTGACACACGTTACGTTTCTGCTCCTTGATAAATAGATAATTGGGATCATCTTTTGAATACGAATTGTCGCGTGTGACAAAGTAAGTTTTTTCAAGCTAATTACTTTTGTCTTTGTAATATGCCGTGTTATTCGCTCAGACAAATTTTCCTTAAATATTTTCAAGTATCTTTTATTACGTGTAAAATGAAAAAGCAGAATCCTGGTCTCACGTGACATTCTATACGTAGATCATGGACCAATGGATTAAAATAATGAAATGCCAGAATCCTTGAAAACTTGAATACTCCTTACTGCATAATATTATAGAAAATAATTATCATAATATTAGTTATGTAAAATTTGATATTTCGATTAGGTAAACCAATTAATGTGTTAATTGATTGTAAACATTAAAATTTCATGAAATGCAATGATAAGCTAATTTGCTTCCAATCGTCCAATTGATGTCACAATTTTGATATTAGAAAACCGCTGTCAGATGAAATATCGAAAATTATAAGTTGTTTACCATATCCTTTGCCAAATTTCAAGCGATTATAACATTTACTGATAATGCAATCAGCACGCAACTAATTAAGACTTCATAGGGCACCGATAATTCTCATAGAACTAGAGATTTTTGTATACCGATTATTCGATGATATTCTATGGGCTACTGGTTGAATACAGACATTGACATTTCTTGAAATGCCATGTCAACCAAATCTGTCACACTGACAAGCTGTCAACTTTATGTCACACTGTTCATATTCAAAAGCCATTGTTGTATCATCGTGTCGTAACCTCGGTGCCTTAAAATCACTTCACGCTGTTTTCCGGGTCACTGGCCAAACTTTTATCTCTGTAGTCGTCAGGTCACAGGTCATAGCCGTGTTTTAAAAATTATTATTAATATAATTAACACACTTCATATAAAACATTAATTATGGAATCACGTGTGTTACTTATACTTTACGTTACCTTAAAAAGTAGCTTACTTTATCAATTGCCGATTTAAAAGTTTCTATAATCACGTCTGCCGATAAACCAAGAAGCACTCGAATAGCGATTATTTTTAAGGGACCATAATTTTCATAGAATTAAAAATTCTTCTATATCGATAATTTCATATTTTATCTGCTTCGTATACGAATGCACGAGTGGATCGTGAATGATGCAAATATTAATTAAAATTCATCGCGAATTAATTTCCAAATAAAAACAAACGTTAATCGTTAAATCAGGCGCAGCTCGTATATACCGTATATTTGTTCGACTTCGTTTATAAATTGAATGTCCTGCAAATGAATTTGCAATTGACATATCTTACAATGAACCAGAAATTACATTTATTCTTTTCCAATATGATTTCCTAATTTGACTATATTTTCTATTATCTTCAACTACAATCTTCTAAGACGCATTAAATTATTCTGCTTGTCTGTATAAATCACATTGCACATCAGACACAAGTGTCTATAATGATATAGTATGTATTTATTCGTAGTCTAGTTACTCTATGTACACACAGTCGTTCGGAGTAAAATCAAGAGAGCAACCATTCGCTAGTTATTTCTCGATATTCTTATCGACACAGTAATTCCTCATTCTCGCTTATCTTACTTGTTTTACGCTTTTCGTTTGTCTACTTAATAATAGCCAATTAGTATCTTATCAACGTGCCGATATTCATGGACTGTACAAAAGAATAGCAGCACGATTTACCGAGTGCATCGATACTAGTGAATATGGCAAATAGCCTTATCGATATTCGTTCTAATAACTGACACAAGAATTTTGAAAATGTCATGGAAAGCATTAAAAAATTCGTGCATTCTGCGAATGACGTGCAAAATGGATATTTTTGGATTCTAAAAAAAAAGAAAAAAAAAAAATATTGCTATTGCACTTATAAAATAATTCTTACAAACAGCAACGTCTCTCTCTAAACGTTATCTGGCGACGGCGCTACAGGACGGGGCGAGAGCGTCGTGACGCTCTGAGGGGCGTCGTCCGACGTCGGCGTTCCGAACATGAGGGGCGTAGCGTAATACGGTAACAATGGATATTGGGCTGGCGGAAAATACGTAGGTGGAAATAATCCTTGTCTCTGTGCGATCTTCAGTCTGGACGTTAATTGCTTCTTCCACTTAGTGCGTCGATTTTGGAACCAGGTTTTTATCTGAACTTCCGTCAGATTCAAAGACTTCGACAGCTCCATGCGTTTGCTCACGCTTAGATATTTGTCGATCTAGAAATAAAAGAAAGATCTATAGTACCTTGAAATTTGACTTTTTCAAAATTATATCTGATTAATGTAATCTCACTTTGAATTCCGCTTCTAATCTCTCCAACTGTTTGGCGCTGTACGCCTGACGTGGTTTTCTATCTATTCCTGGTTTGCGAGATCGTCTCCCACTGGGTTTCGGGGCTGAAATAATAATTTTGACATTGAAAAAAAAAAAAAAAAAAAAAAAAAAATTTATTAGCTTTTTGATATATCGAGTTTCTCATACGTACAGTAAATATCAAAGTTTAATGTTTATATGCTATTATGGTTTCTCTTAATTTCGCATGACACGTAATAAGAATTTCACAGTGATTGGTACCAGCGACAAGATTTATGACTGTGTTAATAAAAATTTAACATTATAATCATTACGCTTAATGGCTCAACAAACGCCAACAGCTTGCGCTCAATTACCACTTTCTCAACCCTCTGCGTCTTAAAACAGCGTAACCGTACAAACACGTCGAATTACCAAAGATCTAAAATATGTAAGATTATTTGAAGAACGTGTGACATCTTACTGTCAATATGGTCCAGAAGGTACCAAAGAGCTGGTCAAACAGTTTATACCGAAGAACGTTCTTGTTGTTTGGGTACGGTTATCATCAACGTGTGAAAAAGTACCATACATTTCCGTTAGCGGGAGATTATTTTTTGGTAAAAAAAAAAAAAAACCCCCATACAATTCTAAAACAATACCGCAATATATCGGGGTTAAAAAAAATTTTCAAAATTTTTAATTCAAAAAATAAATCGCTCGAGCACTTTGTTTGACCTAGTAAAAAAAAAAAAAAAAAAAAATTCAAAAGTTTGTCAAACTAATTGCCGTGTGCTCAACGGGGACCAATCCCCATTAAAGATCCGTAATGGCCGCCACTTCACAGGTTTCCAATAATACTCGCGAAGCCCATCGTAAAGCTTTGCTGTTTGTTCGTCTAATACGGATTTCCAAAAAATCGCGTCCTTCCTCGCGTAAGGATCCTGGGCATTCTTCGTCCCTTACGACTGTTTGTTCGTCAGTTAGAAGAGCAGTTCCTTGCGCCGAGGGTTTAGCAAATAGATGTCGCATGTTTGATGAAGGATTTAGCCTTTTTTATAGGGGTTTTTTCGAACCGTCCACAATGTCCATTCAAGAATTCGTGGTTGACCTCTCGGAAGCGACGCTTAGAATTCTACAGGTCAACCAGCGCTTGTAAGCGAAGACGTTAGGGATGTCGAGGAGGCACGAGAAGTATAGAAAAAAAAAAAAAAAAAAAAAATGAAAATAAAAAAAGCCAAATTACGTAAATTTTTCTTATCAAAAATTTTGTATTCTACGACGGAAGTCAATCGGTCAGAAAAAATTAATTAATGTAGCATCACTTTAATCGGAGGTCAATAATAAATTTGTTATTTAAATATCGGCTGTCTGCAAGAGCTCATGATTTTTCAATTATTGTTTAAACACGTGTTTCTTTCTATTTGTCAAATAGGTGCTGGAAAAAATGACAGCTGTACGTAACGAGCGAGCGGCGACTGGGGGGGCCGGGGGGACTGAGATGAAAAGCGAAGAGAATGAAAGTTGAAGATTTACGAGTGTGCCGAGACTCTTAGCACTTCTCGAGAAGATAGTTAGCGGGATGGGACCAATAAACGTACTTCTAAAAACAGTATGGCGGATACATAGAGCGGGAGAGAATCTTAATGGCGGATATATATATATATATATATATAGTGTATCTTGAAAAAGCAAAATTACATTAGCATATATTGAAGAGCGATATAAGCCTAGTAAAAAATAAATGAAAATTATATTTTGATAATATTGTCATTTTTGAGGGGTTCTTTTCGTGGATAATTTTACGAAGTGTTGGAAAATCCAAAAAATATTGGACAAAATTTTGCCAGACCAATCGGATGGTAGAAATTTTTTCAAAAGCACCAAGTACGGCTAATTCAATTATTATAGGATAACGCGATAGGCGCGTATTACGGGTAGGGTCAATGGGCAGGGAAACGCTATGGGTGTTGATGTCGAGTTCGCGTGCCAAAAAGCTATTACCCAAGATGCCTCTGGAAATATCCAATATTCGTTTGAACCTTCGTAAGCACCTAATTCGTTCACTCAGGGCATTGTTCACTAAATAGAACTACAGATCGTTCGCTAATAATAATAATTTGAGTGTCTTGAAAGAATAAAGAAAAAATGAATCGAACGCCATTTTTGACACTTTCTGGTAACAGGTATAATTATTTGAAAATTTGGAAAATTTTCAATTTTTTTTTCACTCATAAAACTCACCGTGCAATCCAAATAATTGACTAGGTTTCGATTGCGCGAACCAACCGCTGTATAGAAGAGATGCCGAAGCCAGGGATGCTGCAGAGTATCCGGTAGGATCCGTCAAATTTCCTTCGGGATACGTAAGCCCTGTAGCGGGATATATGGCTCCGGTTAAACCTGAAAAATGTATTGATTTTGAAAAAAAAAAAAATTTATTTTGAATTTTATTTATTTTTTTTCAATTTTCACAAACTTTACCTGTATGAGCAGCGGGTATTGCCGTCGGCCGAACAAAATGGCTTCTGTCTTCACGCTCGTCTCTGTCCTCTTGATCATCCTCGAGATCTCTCTCAGCCTCTCTTTCCGTATCCTTGTCGTCATCTCTTCTTGCCGTTCTACCCAGTATACTGTCGATGGAAAATGCACTGGTCGCTGCTGCTGGCGATGAATTCCTTTGCTCGTTCTGTCTTCCTGGATATTCGCGTGAATTTTCGCTACTCGAATCCGACACGTAACCCGTCGGCTCGTGAGAGGAATTTCGCGAGTTTACATCTTCCTCCTGTGTATCACTCTGACCGCACACTTCGTGAAGTGTGTACATCTCATCGATATTACCAAGAGTTCGTACTTGACGAAGATCCCGAAGTGCCCCGTGCATCTTGTCATTTTGATCTCGAAGTTCCATTTTTGGTAAAGTCATGAGTACCACATGTACGATTGAGTATTGAGTTCACTTTGAATTTGTGAAAAAAAAAAAAAAATTACACTGTCAAACACTAATTTTATTTCGAATTTATCATCCCTTCGTCGACTGCACCAAAATGAGTGTAGCACTTGTGATAAAAAAATTTTTTCAAAATAATCTTTCAATAATCACTATCGAACTCGCTCGATGTATTTGTTTGTTTATTTCAAAATTTTTTGATTGATCTTTCATTGATGTACCACGTCATCGGACTCTTCTCGCACTAATCCGCAGTATCTTTCCAAACCCACCGAAAGCAAGCACTTCCGAATGTATGACAGGTGGCACGTGTCTCGTGGTCCAGGAGGACCACCCTGCAACAGCATCCCCACCACAGAGACGCTTCCAGGGGAAGCTTCATCCACCGTACAGATTCGAGATTGGAGCCACATCTCGCACCTCAGCCTCTCC
Source organism: Calameuta idolon (assembly GCA_030142285.1). Taxonomy (NCBI): domain Eukaryota; kingdom Metazoa; phylum Arthropoda; class Insecta; order Hymenoptera; family Cephidae; genus Calameuta; species Calameuta idolon. Next base: position 183,012 of record JARQSV010000820.1, on the reverse strand, counting down.
TTTTGCTCCTTTATCCAGCACAGACCGCCTATCCCTCCACTCTCTACTGGCTACTGGAGCACGCCACTGTATGAGGGAAGGGGTCAAAAGGATGGGCTTTATTCATATGGCGTTAATGTTGATTTAGGGTACCACCATGTGTACCGGTTTTACCCGGGCACCCCCATTGGATTGATTCACTTTTCCAATAAAGTCTATAGTCTTGAGTAGAAGGATAAAATTTGAAAAAAAAAAAATCAAATTTTCATTCTCAACTCTCATATAGTTTTCCTTCGGTACATGCAATTTGGGTTTGTTTCGATGAATATTTTTTTAAGAAAAATATCTGTTTTCGTAAATCTATACAAAGTTATTCAATAGAAACGTACCGCCTGAAGTTAGCGCGACCATTCGAGTCCTATGGTAAAACCATAATGTCCATGTTCAGGTGGTACGTTTGGACTGAATAACCTGCTGTTAATAATTGCCACCTTTTTCATTTTTATCACTTGCACGGTCTGTCTAGGAAAATTTTTATATTATTTTTTTTTTATCAATTCGACTCGAGTCCGTGATAAAAGGGTTAATTTAACCAGGAACGATTTATCAAGAAGACAATGGTAATGGGTCTGGCGGCGGTTGCAATCTCGTGCTTTGAAAAGAGCGAATGATTGGCGAGAGTTGGTTAAGTGCGAGGTAACACGCTTTCGCACCTTTCCTTCGTCTTCTCATCTTCCTCCCTCTTGGTCCATTCCTACCATCCTTCTTCATCCGTGTCGCGTTCACCTTCTCCTAGTTCTTCTCCTCCCTCTATGACTGGCTCCTATACCTTTACTTCTGCTTCTACCTCTACCGAAAAACCATCTCCCAACTTCTGAGTGGCTCCTAAGATCCTCAGCATCTTCCAGCCTCTCCGCCCCCACGCAAACACACGCCAGCAAATAATATACCGAATCCCACTCTTTTTCAGTATTTTACACCTTTATTTTTTATATGCTGATACCTGAACGACTGTGACTGTCAAACTTGGTAGTGAATGAAAATTGAAAAAAAAAAAATTTTTTTTCAAATTCATTCATAATTTGATACACCTTTTGATTGGTCCACGTAAGCCTTGTCTGAATACACGTGATTTAAAATATTTTTAATTACATACAATATAACGTCCTTGTAATTTTTCATTATCCATATCGAGTTTTAATGCCGAGTGCTGTGGACAATTTTCGGTATAATTTTGAGTGGCATTTTTCGTGAAAAATCCACAAACGGGGTATCGGCTTGATGTTAGATAAACAGAGTTCTCTTTACATGGAACCCAAGACCACTTTCTGATTGGTTCCTTCGGCGCATGCCTTTCCCAATGTATCCGCCCTCTGACCCCCCCTAACTTGGGGGTTTGTGTCAGCAAACTAATGGTTCGCTCTCTTCCCCCTGAACGGTACAGCAACGGATAAACGCTTCTGGTGCTCCTGCTGAGAGAACGACGTGCAAAACCACGGCAAAACACTGCTTCACGTGTTTAGTAATTCCTGGTGCAGAGGTTCTCAAAGAATTTCAGTCGGAAGAAAAAGCATCCCCGATCCCAACAATATTCTCCACCCTGAAGTACCCAAGACATCGATTACACTGCCCAAGCGAAAAAACCCCATGAAAATTAAGAATCCAAAATTTCCATATATCGTGCGACCCCTCATTAAAAATATAATTCTACCCTAAAAATTCTCTTTTTAAAATCCACTAGTCCCTTTGTATCTCCCACAGTATCTGCATTCGACCCCAAAAAATGTACCAACATGAGAGACTCTGAGCCTATAAAATATGGTACTATAATTCGCTTAAGTGATGCTCGGGTTCTTGTAAATAACATGGAATCTCAGCATCCCCAACCCTCGAGCCCCAAATGCCTCTAACATCCACTCGCTCTGTGCTCTTCTGGACGGTAAAGTACGCTTGCGTGCAAAAAGGAGTTTCGTATCGCCCTATACCCACTATATCGGTAGTATCGTTTATCGAGCTATATTGAACTACACCAGCTCCGTTTACGGTCTGAGAATGCCCACCATTTTCACGAATAGCACTTCCATTAGTCTTCGAGACATCCCTGAGAATTTCAATGTTCTACCCGGTGTCCCGTAAGTCCGCGACGCTTTTCAAGTATCTCCGCTCGGCGGCTGAAAAATAAAAAATAAATAAAGAGAGCTTGGAGTCCTCGCAGCACGAAGTGTTTAAGAACTAAAATTAACGATTCGCATTGAGATAACAATAATAACAATACGGTACAGTCCATTGAAAAAAAAAAAAAAAAAAAACATTCAGCGACACGGTATATTTACCATTACAATGTGCCAATGTAAACTCTCCTTCCTGAATCGAGTAACCGCAAAATTCCATATAGTCATCAGAAGGAGTCCATCTTTTTTTTTTTCTTTCACTTCCGGGAACGCAAATGAAAAGGCTGTGATTTCATGTGACTTGGTGACCGGTTAGAGTCTCGTGAACAAATATTGAGTCTCGAATATTACGGAGGCCTAGAATAAAGTAAACCCAAGAATTTGTTCGTTGTCGCTGTCGTTGGTCGCGAAGAAAGGAAGCAGCGACACGGTGGATGCACATGAGCGTTCACGTGTCCCAAAGCGAACGTCAAGCTTCCTGGAAATGTTCACGTGTCACGTGAATCCTTAATGTCTCTAATGCAACAAGAACATAGATACGTATTAGCGTCTGGTGAAAAAAAAAAAAAAATACCTAGGAAACAGAGACCTGGGATGAGTGTGGGTCTTGACCGAACCAGCTCATGGCTGATGAAGACAATGTGGATTTTCACGAAGAGATATGATGAAGACACGATGCTTGATTTGATGGAACAATTATTTTATATATATATATATATATATCTTTTCCACATATGGTAACCATACAGTGTATGGTTTATCGATGATTTTACAAGGAATATTTTCAACGTCCGATGCACGCTGCGCCACGTAATTGAAACAATCAATCACGCACCTGAAGAGGCAGCCAAGGGTGAAACTCACGCATTTACTAGGAGGAAAAAGATTCTCACCTAAACCAACCCCCATAGATATCACATATGACGCATAAGCGTGAGAGAATGTTTTCATGAAAACAGCCCATACCCTGTGTGCCGTACAGTGGTTGGCTGGTTAAAGTGTAAATGTTGCAATAAAAAAAAAAAGGTATAACCATAACAAAGTACGATTCTTAATACCTTTACGAGTCCGTTCGATTTCTATGGTGAAGCCAGTTTCGGCTATGTTCAGGACTGTGGAATAAATAATTGTTATTAATAAATCTATTGCTCCGTATGAATTTCAAGGCTGCAGATACCTTCTTTATCATCGTTGAAGATTTTTCGAAACTGGGGAATAACCCACGGGGTTTGCCAGAAACTGGGCGATTAATTTTCAAGCTCGGTGTGTAACTGGCAGCTATAGGTGTATAAATATAGCCACTCTCGCGAGATATTAGACAGGTGAGCCAGTTCCCAAGGGAACAAAGCCCCCATTACCCCATCTTACCACCCTCTGGATCCGAGCGCCCCCCTCCTGCTTCGGGTTCGAAACCCTCTTCCTAAAACATTCATAAGAGCGCTGTAAGTGGTTTTTAATAAACGTATTTAATCACGAGTGTCAGATTTCGTGTAAATCGGTCGGTACTGTCACCAGATGATAGGGGATTATATAGACAGAAACGTATGTATGCATATGTGTATATATGTACTTAATATATTTACATATGGGTCACTGTATCATTGACGGATTAGGTATTAATTTTTGGAAATTTTTTTTTAATCTTACTGACATGAAAAAAAATTTTTATAGTCATAGATGTCATTCACGTACCTTTCTAATGTACGTATTATTATTATTCTCGTGTCAAAGTACTTTTAGCTTTAAGTATAGCGGGTGCGCAAGAAATGTAACAGTTAGCGTAATTATTTATGTGGGAACGTAACACATTATCTCATTCAGCAGCGTGTCGTTTTTCTTCTTTAAAGTGTCACAGTATTTTTCTTCTTGTCCGGTAGCGAGCATCGGGGTTCCTTCGTGACTGTTTAATTTTACGTGAAACGAATGTGTGATTAATAAAATAATAATAATATCGGTGACGATGTTACTTTTATCGGTCACGTTAATTATATGGGGATACTTCGGTATTCACGCCGAGGAATGTTACGACGATGGGAATGAATTTTGTATAGATCAAAATGACATACTGGCCGTGGATCTATTGCCTGGATCATTTTTACTCATGGATCAATTATCGAAATTTCATAACGGATCGAAGGACGGGATTAAAATCATTTCTGACGGATCGTTCGTCAAAGCCTTTGATTCCATGGATTATCACAGGTGATAAGACTCGCACTTTGGAGATTGATAATTGATTTTTTTTTATCGTGCTAATTAATTGCTTCGATCCGCAGAAAGAGAATGAACGAATATTTATGTCACGGTTTCGTGGCGGAAGAAATTTTTAAGGAGGTCGGACCGACCAGAGTGAAACGTCGTCCTCAGTTGCCGTCGGAAACGTCATTGATTGATTTTTTGGGCGAAGAAAATGTTACGGTTCATGATAAATTGTTATCGGACGAAGGAAGCTCAAAATATAAGGATTGGTTACAGAGGTCCATTGATATTTTCGATTCGTCATTGTTGATTTGGCGGTGGAGGAATAATAATTTTTTTTTTTTTTTTTTCCAGAACAACGACGCTCGATGACGTTTATCGTCATTACGCGCCAAGAAGAAGAGGAACGAAGAGTAAAGATCTTCGACGCGAAGGTGACGACATTGATGACGATGACATTGATGACTTCGATGGCGAAGTGACTGGTTACGCGATGCCAGCAAGATTACCGTCCGGTAAAATTGGTAATAACTTCGATTTTTACGAAGGTAATGACAAGACAGGTATCATCGGATGACAATGTAAATCATTGAAATTTCATTCGAAGATCATCTAACGCCACCTGCAGGACACAATTTTCATTACGGTGATTACTTTGGTCATCACGCTGACTTTTATCCTGCCATTCATCAAGAGGAGCATTACTATACTGCTCCGAATCATCAGGAAGATGATCATCATTATTATCAAAAACCGGTCTCTTACGGTAAAGGAAAGGGTCATGAGCTTTCGATAAGAGACTTTTTCGAAATTGCCTTAACGGCTTTGGCTTTTTTGGCTTTTGGTCTTTTCGTCATTCAGTTGCTGATTAACGTTACGGTTAGTTCGCAGTTCAAGTCATTTATGTAAAATGATTCGATGATTTTGCTATTTATTTTTCTATCCCCAGAACGTGACGACCGTGACTGCTGCTGCTCTTTTCCAAGCGGACATCGACGGTACTCGTTATAAACGTCATGCAACGGGCCAATCTTCATTGTCGTATTCAGGTAACCAGGAACTCAATGAACTTTCCTTCAGGGTCTTACGCTCGATAGAGGCTGCGGTAATCGCCAATCAGGATACAGGAAATTGTCTCAGGCGAACGCTGTGCGCGGACAATAGACTTTCCAAGGAATACGCAACTGGTCAGAGAATCTGGGTTCCGGTGTGGAGGTAAGTTTTTCTTGTAAATCTGAAAATTTTCATATGTCGGTAAAGACGGAATCTTTTTTTTTCTACAGTCTAGGTATGAGTTGGATCTCTGGCAGAGTATTGGACAAATCACCATGGTCGGCAATGTTGGAATCTGTAAAAGCTTCGGTCTTGGGACTCGGAGGTGCAGACTGCGAAACTCTGTATCCGAACTGTGACCTCAAGAGGGAGAGAATCAAGAGACGTCGACGTCGAAGGAAATGAATGAGAATATTTCAGACACTATATATATATAATATACGTTGAGCAACAAGGATTTAAAAATTGAAAATAGAAAATGGGTTACTTTTAATTAATATAATTTTTAATCGATGTACCTTTTATCCGTCTAATTAACCGTACGATTATTTGACGTTTCGAGTTTTGGTACGGATTGAGTAAATGTCAATGGAGCTGGATCACGTGGGATAGGTAACAGTGTAGCGTATCTTGATCCTGAAGGACTCACGTGGATCACTGTTCTATTTTGTCTGTCTTTCAATGGACGACAATTCGATAAAATTGGCTCATCGTTAAGATCG
>JARQSV010000820.1:151638-166776 GCA_030142285.1 Calameuta idolon | reverse complement strand
GTGTGTGTTAGTACCTAAAAATGATGGAGTCCAGATCAAACGGGTATTCTATAATGCCGGTAGTGGGAGCTCGAGCCCGGAGAATGTCTTGCTCGGTAGGGAGGAAGTCAGGCTTTTCAATACGGTCTAGGTCACTAAGATAACTGTAAAACAAACCAAGCCACAGTCTTGATAGTGCATGCCGTGCAAATATTAAGGGTGATTATTTTAAATATAAAAATAATAACAAGAACGTTAAGCGCATGCCGCGTCATTCGGCTCGCCTGTAAGAGTCACCCGTTATTCCAAAGACTAGAGACTGCGTTAGCTGGTTTAACAATATGATAAAATCACCTACGACGAGTCATTTCGTCGTGCCACGAGTGCGCGAATCGGTGCTACGAATTCAGTAGAATTTGGAATTTGGTGAGAAAACAAAATAAAAGTCCAGGATACGAATAGGTGGACGACGGTCATGGACAACGATGAAAATTAGTAACAGTGAGTCACAATAGAGATGCAGACACGATGCAGATAACCGGATGCAAGTAGTTCACAGGAGCAGGCAGCTTTTTCTTCGTCCCTTCGTGCTCTCTCAGACATACCTAAACCGGATCTCTTCCAAGTCAAAAGGATATTCAATTATACCAGTGGTGGGCACTCTCACGCGAAGAATGTCCTGTTCTGTTGGGAGGTAGTTTGGTGCCGCCACTCGATCTATTTCCATCAGGTAGCTGCAACAATTCTTTATAAATATTCTGCTTCGCGCTGATATCTCGCGAGGTCCAGCACGAGCGACTCCGGAGAACGATAACGTAGAAGGAAAGAATAAAAATGAAAAAAAAAAAAAATAGCAGAGCCATTAGTAACCAACGAAACGGACACTGCCAACTCTACACGGTGCTCCATAAAAAATGATCAGCACGAAATTAGTCAAGGATCAAATACACCAAAGGTTATATCGAAGTTGAGCAAAAGTGCTCGGTGCTTAGTTTAATCCTGTAAAAGAATGTTTAATCAGATTTATGAAAGTCGAAGACTGCCAAGGACAGTGTTCTCACCCTTGACTCTTCCGGATCAAAAATTGACATTGACAACCTCTTTAAGCCGTGTCAACCAGTGACAGCAGACGAATACTTACTATTTGGCAGAATCTGTCAACTGGTACTCCCGCCGACGGTCGTAGCATTCCTGAATACCAGCATCTGCCCACAAGTCTTTTATGGCCTCTACGTATGGGCTCTCGAATGTCGTGACTGTTTCGAAGTCCACGCTTCGTATAAGCTCTGCCTTTTCCTGTATCAATAGAAGACACGCGTCAATTTCATTTTCTTAAGCATATAACGTTGCAGGCGAAAGCACGAAATTCTATACTCACTATATTCGCAGACTCCGCATACTGAATCTTTAGGAGGTCCATTGCCCGGATCATGGACTGCATCGCCATGAAAATATTTTGGTAGACCAGCTTGATGAACCCTCTCTTATCCTCGTCCGAGTATCCAGATCCATGGATAATTCTCATCTGCTTGATGAACGTAGATTTGCCCGATTCGCCAGTGCCTGTAACCGATCAATTTTTTTTTTCATCATCAATTAGTCTCACTTATTTTGCACTATTTTTTAAGCAGAAAACTGACAGCTGACGTTTAGCAGTGAAACACGTGGATTAGTTATGGACTTTTCAATGTTCATAGATACAAACTGTCCATGTACTAATTCGTTCGCGTGTAGGGATAGAATTTTTCATCAGTTAAAAAAAAAAAGCAGCGTTATCTGTCATCGGACATCTGACAATGTTGACATATTTTATTAATATCAAGTGTCATGTTTTTTTTTTTAATCCAATTTCACCTGGATGCAAGTTGACAGCAGTGAGGTTCAGTGCTCTGCAATTGTTCAATTTTCCTGCTGCAGACCTGTCATACGTTCATACTAAATGCACGACACTAATTGTATATAATCTTTGGTGGCTAAATGCGTGTCTTAGGAATAAATGGACTTAGCCTTAATTATTTTACGAGACGTTGCGCCAATCAGATCACGCTTTAAAGAGCTACAGCATTTAAAGGCTAGCACCAATTTAAATCCCCTACAGCGCACGTGTTAAATAAGCTCGGAGCTGGCACCATTCATATCCAGCATAAAGGAGCGATTACAGTGTTAATAGTAATTGGCCATTGCTGTCCATACAGGGTTCGTCTTGAGGCAGTAAATGTCGCTCGACTGATATTTATTTTATTGCATGGAAAAAAAATGAAAAAAAAAAAAGATTTGCCGACTTTCTAACGCGTCTGACTCGTTCGATAAGCCAACGACAGGTAGGTTAAATAAGTTGGATAATTTTTTAAAATCCAGGTATGTTTTGTCCAAGGAATTATTATCAAAACACATCAGCATTGTCCAAGCGATTTTACCGATTGAAAAATTGCGAAGAAACATTTTTTTTTTTAACTAATCGCTGGGACAAGACGGATTTTGGATTTGGATTGCACACACAGTGATATCGTTAAGCGCGTAATTTCGCAATTTCACGATAATCTGCAGATCCTTTCGGTAACGATTTGATCTGCCGATTCGGCAACGGTCGAGATGCAGTTGCACGTGTGGTAAATTAAATAAAGGATACCGGAAGCTGTGCCGCGTTCACGATAACAAAATGATTGCTCGTCACGCGGTTTATAAAAATAGCGAAAAAAATCACCGCGCCTGATAAAAAAGTCGGGAATCGCGGATGAAAATAATTAAATAAATAAATAAAAGAAATCGCGAAAAAACCGCATGAAAAAAAAAAAAAATCTTCAAAAAATAATAATATACATACACGTATGAATCACGAGATAAAGTTATATCAATTACGAGTCAGGGATGCGCGCGAGAGCAGGTTTGTCGAAGAAAATAAAAGAAACGACGAATAATCGGTGTCTTTGGGAACGCAGAAAAAAAGGAAACACGACTGTACGAAGCGCGAGTAAATAAGCCCAAAGAGACGTGAGCGGCTATATGTCTAATTTCCCGTGTGATTTGCATTTAAATTTGAGAAAACATTCCCGCCGCTCCTCCTCCTCCTCCTCCTACCACCCGTAATAATACGAAAGTCCAAAAGACACGGCGAATTCACGTAATACCGATCGTTAATAATAACAATCAATTATCTAATCATCTCCATATCCAGATCCCACATACGAATCTGATCTCGCGAGATAACTCGTACGCGACCCTCCTGTAAGTCCTTTCGTCGGGGATACACGATATTGAATTTACAGAAGAGTCTACTACGACGGCAGGAGCTACGGAATGGCATCGCCTCTCACGCCCAGCCAACCAGCTCGAAAGGCGGCGGCCATCCGAGTGTTCCAAACAGCGCGGTGCGATCGGTTCCCTCGGCGAATTTTCGCAGAATCGTCAAGAGCCAAATTGACCGACCGGAAGAGACCCGTTTACGAAAAAAAAAACCCGGGTAAAAGTAGCATCGATCAGGCGGAGAAGAAGAGAAATGAAAATTTTCGAAAAATAAGTAAAAAATAAAAATACAAAAAAAAATCTTATCACACTATATTAGCGTATTACGTTATAATAATTTTTATGTAAAAATTTCGTAAAAGCCCTATAAACGAAAAATTGATAAGTGATGCTGATAAGAATGAAAATTTGACTATGTAATACGAGAGAGAGAGAGAGAGACAGACAGACAGACAGATAAATAAATAAACGTAGAAAAGGACATCAGACGTTCGTTTACAGGGCGTCGCGCGTGTCCGGAGCAACGGGAACGTCGCGATTCCGTGGCCGACGTTGCTACGCGCCGACGCCGTCTGCCATATACACACATATTACATGGTATACGTAAAACGTGCGCAGCGCAGGTGGCGTCGCGGCGGCGACGGATCACCTCCGTCCTCGAAAAGCATGAATGAAAGCGGCCGCAGGCTGCGCTCCGTGCCTACCATAGCGTCATACCACGCGCGAATCCGACGTTCGCACACGCGAGCGACCAAGAGTTCCCTCTCGCTCACTCCCACCCGCTCCCAACTCAGTCTCTCTCTCTTTCTCTCTCCCGCAACTCCCAACCACCCACTAGCTTTCCCAAACTCTTCTCTCTCTCTCTCCCTCGTCTCAACACTCTCCTAGGGTCCTCCCCTCCCTTTCCTCGCTCTACCCGAAAATCGCCATCTTTGACCCTCCCGGTCTCTTTGTCGTTTTACCAGCACTCGATCCTATCCAGCGGCAACAACAACAACGACAACAACAACTTTTTACGACAGGATTATCTTTTTCTTTTATTTTTATTTTTTTTCTTCCTTTCTTTTTTCTTCCCCTTATCTCCTTTCCCTCCACCCCCCGGTTACTACTCCGCGATCTTACTACCCGCAACTCGCTGTACCGCTGATCTCCCGTGCACACCCGTAATCAGGAGAAACCAGTCCCGAACAAGTTCCGTTCCAAATACTTTAAAGAACAAATCAAAAATTTTCTTTGTACTTTTCTTTCCACCGTTGCCACTGTGTAATATTTTTTTTTATTTTTTTTTTATACACCCTCAAGAGACATCTCGCATCTCTTCGTCCGCTTCTCTTTATCTCGCTCGAACCATCCTGCAACGTTAAGTGCACGACTAAGGTCGGCCGCAGCCTCCGGATGATTCATAGGAAATCCGGAGATTTTACGCTAAGAAAAGCACGAGGATTCTTCGCGATGCTCTTCGACCTCCGTTAGCGCAGTCAGTGACTATATATGTATATATATATATTCATACACGAGATAAATTCACGTAATACGGATACTTCGGGACACGATAGATTATTGAATACGATTTTTCATGACGTACCTATACATATGTATTACATGCGTGTGCAAAAAAATATACGATCAAACCATAACATTATTTTCTCACGATGAATTCTCGTGCCAAGTGACCGTTAAACGGGGTCACCGCGAAGACACTACGACGAACCGGCACTTATTTGCGATTGCCGATTTGCATTTTGCGAACGAGGCAACGTCGCGCCGATGCAAATTTCGTATTTTATATCGCGCCACGACCTTGAACGGATAGTGCGGCTCCGTATGGTATCATATCGCACGGGGATAAGCAATCCCGCACAGGAGCATCCCCATATCCGGATTTAATTAGATGTCGGATTAATATCGCAAGAGAGAGGATATAAAGCATGAAGAAAAGATAAGGAAACGTGAAAAAAAAATACACATAAATTTTCGGAAAAAAAAAACAATAGAAGATATCGCCTAAGCCACAGGGTCTATCCCCACCCTCGGTATCGTATTTGGAGGCAAAGAAAAAAAAAATGAAAATACATCTGATTATCAATGGAAAAAAAAATTTATCAACAGAATCGATAATAAAAACGTGCGTCTCCTCTCGCCAAATCGTACAAAGAGAATAATATACATATGTGTGTGATCTTGAAAATTTGGAGCCAACCCCTCATAATTTAATCTAAGCGCCACAGTACGATATACGTACCGCGTACGGAGTATACACGAGTAAGACAGAGTGAGTGTATGTACGATGCGTGAGAGAGAGAGAGAGAGAGAGAGACACGCAAGGGAGCAGCATCCCATAGACCAGATTAAATCCGACGACCCCGCAGCTTCCAAAGTCCACGTTTACACGTGCATTCAGGGCCGTCGAGGTCTTTTACAATATTTAGTGAATGACACGCGGGGCGGGAGGGAGGGGGGTGAACCGTGCAGCCAGCGTAGTAGTACGTTCTCATCGACCAAGCCAACCGGGAGTATACAGGGAAGCAGTCACGCTCGGGACAAGAAGATCGTGGACCAAGAGGAGAGAAGTTAATGAATGAGAGATCGGTGCAGGCAAACCTGGATAGACTGTATCAAATAGTGTGTGTGTATATATATATATATATATACATAGACTTATAGATAGATTTAGGAACACGGGTTAGCTGTGTTCCGAAGCCATACACGTGTGAGTAACAAGAGAATGGAAGGGAGTGAGAATGTACCGTGAACGAGAGAGAGAGAGAGAGAGAGAGAGATAGAGAGAGTAGGAGGACAAAGGAGAGGAAAAAGGGATTCGCGGGAGCCGAAGAGGGATGGTCCGTGTGTGTCAGGAGGATGAGGAGGAGGTGGAGGGGGGGTGCTGTAGGAGGAGGAGGAGAGCCCGTCGATGCGAGTGGAAATACGCGCCTCGATTCAGACCGTAACCTTCCAGGGCGGTGGGCTCAGCCGTCGCACCGGGTGGGTCGATAGATGCCGACGAGCGCCTCGCCTCCCCAGCCACCCACCGACGCCGTCGACGCTGCCGCCGACGCTTCACGCACCACACCCCCATCAGCCCCCAGTGAACTCGACTCTAGCTTCCCAGTCCTGTTCACCGTATTTTCTATTTGTCTCTCTCTCTCTCTCTCTCTCTCTACACACCCTGGTCTTGTAGCTGCTACCGCATACAACGCGAATGCATATAGGCCAGCGCCCGGCCTACTATTTTACACACTACAGTCTGGTATAGTACAGTAACGTCATAGTGTGTTTCACTTGGCTCAGACGTAACTAGAAAAAAATGGCACCTCCGACTGTCTCTTCTGGTATAACTTGGGGAATAAAATAAAAAAAAAATAAAATAAAAAAAAATTCGAAATTACTTCGGAACTCCGACGGTAAGGCAGAGATGTTGGGAATATTAGTTATTGGACTTATAAGAATGACAATAACGTACGTGCATATGTCGTTCTTGAGGTCTGAATTATCTCAGTCCAAAATTTCTTTTCTCCGACAGGACAATCTTTCCTGTCGATAAGAGCCACGCAAGTGTCAGAAAAAGTCCAGGATACAATGTTATCTGGTGACTACTGGACACTGACTCATAACTGACATCGGAGTTTCGACGTTCTCAATAAGCTGTACCGAAAATCCGAAGATTCTTTACGAAGATGAATTTTCATGAAAATCAATAAATCTACGCGAAATAAAATCAGACTTGTTCAACGCACCTAACCTCTTACGTCCCTTAATCAAATGATACGTATATGTCAAGCCTTATCACGTGCACGAGCTCGTTATCTAAATTATACGTATAATTATTTTTTCTATACAAATTGAAAATAAAAATCAGCAGTCAAATTGTCATTGGCTACAGGGGGTTGACTATCAGTAACTATGCCTATCAGAACTATCACTGTACTATAGTATCAACTGTACGTACAAAGCCGTACCCACAGGACTGGCAAATCGTTTCTGGAAGCCACCGAAATTAGATCGTCTAGCTTCACGGCAGGACGTAAGTCAGACATGTGTGAAAGGAACACGCGTCTTTCCGCCCACAGTAAATAGTCAGACGACGACGACGACAACCTGTCGGTATGGAAGATTCTGTACTACGGAAGTCAAACTCGAGTACGTAGGATGTCGAGTGGGAATATGAATTTGAAAATATTTTACAGCGATAGCTGGAGCTAGATAAAACCACGGATAAAGATTAGGTACAGTAGTCTGGGAAGATGCTGATCAAGATGGATTTTTTTTGGATGGATCGCGAACGAGATCCCGAAGATCTGCTGGAGTGGATGAGTAGCAAAAGGTGAGGACCAACAGGTGGGCACTCGAGATGGTGATCGTAACCTTAGTTGAGGTCGCTGCTTAATTGGCTGACTAGTGAACGATTAATTAGATCGAAAATATATATATATATACATTATAACGAATAAATTATAAATCTTATACATGGTCCATATCCGAAAGATGCTGCGACGAAATCTATTAGTCATTAGTCGAAATTTAATTTTCAATGAACTGCCAATGCGATTGCGTGTACGATTTTCGGGTATCTGTTTGGTGTATACGTTACTTGCGTAATACGTTATGCGTCATTTAACGCAGCCAACGTGCTCAGTGTACATCGATACGTTAATGGAGTCAAAGAAATTTTGGACGGTACTGATGATTTTTTTTTTCTTTTCGTACCTTTCAATCGTTTTTTTTTCCCACGATTTTACTTGGAAAGACGAAAAATTAACGTGCTACTATAACGTCGTTGCGTGCCAGGTGACAGATAGTTGCGTGAAGACGTGAGTGAATTTTTTTTTTACACGTCCCTGTGAAATTTTTCAGAGTAACGTTATTAATATTGAGAATCTAACGGGGGGGAACCTGTGTTCGCGTGATACGGCCCTGCGATGATGCAATACCGCGAGTTTGGTGCTTCTCATGTAATTTCACGAAAAAAAAATTTATTTGAGAACTACATACATATATGCCTGTGTGAATACTTGTAGAAGACGTACTAGCTGTACAGATAACACAGAATGTGGAAGATATCGAATAATTAGTTCCATGTAAAGCATTAGTCGAACGTGCCGAATTGATTAAATAGTGTGAATCTGCTTTTTGAAAAAAAAAAAAAAAAACTGTCAGTGCCATAACCTGTGGGTTGGTCGTATCAACGACGACGCTGCTTCAAGGAGTATTAAATTTTTACCACGAAATTCGTGCTTGCAATTTACGTAATTCCGTATGACACGTGCGACTCGATAGCTCGTTGTAAATCGACGTTGGGAAAGAAAGCGCAATAGGGAGCGTTTCGAAGTATCGACAATTTCGCACAATTTAATTTCATCTTACGCATAACCTAGGACGTACGATATCAACCCGTGTTAATTGCCGGCACGAGGAATTACCCATAGTACGGGATACCAAGAAACAGTTTTACATATCGATATTTCTATGCTATTTTTCGTCCTTCTTTTTCTCCCTTTCTCGCGAATTCACAAGAAGCGACAAACTCGTACGACGACGTCGCCGGTGAGCCTCGCATCAATTTTTCTACAATTGTCCGCGAATTTGAAATTCAATCGGACACGGTGGTAACGTGCTTGTGTATTTTCGTTGCTGTCGCCCTTCCAAGGGAATACAAATTTACATTGGATCTATATCTATATAGACGTCTACAAAATACAGGGACAAGACATATTCGCACGCGGGTAAAAAATTCGTGAAATTTCGAAAATCCTAAGAATAAAAGGACCCGAATGCTTTGAGGCGAGACATAAATTTTTCTTTTTTTTTTTTGCTAATTGCCATATTTATTTTACCGCGACGAGGAGACTGGTGTCGGTTGTGTTTGGCAAATAACGTGTTATCTCCAATTTTGATAAACGTAACTCGCTGCAGTCGCGACGATACGATTACAATGTTAAATTCAAATGAAAATCAATTCATCGGCGACTGTGCCGTCGGGGAATTGATATAATGAAATATAATAATACTTATAAACATATGTATAATAATAATAATAAAGTCCAATAAATTATATTAGTTCAGTGACACGTGCAAAATTTTAACCATATGCATACGCAATGTCTATGGGATTCGTTTGTTCGTGTGGCATTTGTACCGCTGCGAGTTCCAGTTTCACGCGTCTGTTATTCTCACAGGAAATAAATAAATAATTGAACCACGGCAATAGGTAGACATGTTTAACACGCGACGACAAAAGAAAGACAATTAATACCAACGCATTTATATTCTACAGTCCACGATATTAATTCCCATCGGTAATAACACGCGGGTACAGTCGGTGGAGATGAATTCTTTTTTTTTTGAAGATTAAAAAAATAATCTAACTAAAGATTTCAAAAAATTAAGTATCGCTCGCGTACACGAAGGGATTGAAGTAATAACGGTGACTGAGTTAAAGAAAACATTAGCGATCGTAAAATTACGATCCGAGTGTCAGTTGCGAACCGACGCGGAAGACGAGCAAAACTTGAGCAACGTTAATGCATTAGGTCAGACATCCCAGTAAACAACAGACTGCGTGGTTACGAACAGTCGGATGAAAAACCGGCTGCACAAAAATTTACTACTTTGCGGTCAGGAATAAAATGGCTGGACGGCTATGGAGAAATTAGAAAAAAAAAAATTTTTTTTTTCACCAACTTAACACGGGGACCGGTCATTCGAGATCGCGGCGTAAACACGCCTACGTTATTGCCTGAATTTGACATCGGTAAATTCGAAAGAGTGTCACGGTTGGCGGCCATGCTTCTTCTTAATGGAAGACAAACGCGCAAGGTGGATAAGGTAAACGGTTGATCCTTCCGGTAGAAACGTGGTCAGTGATTTTGATTGTGATAAAAAAAAAACAAAATAATCACGCGGAGACAAAAATATTTATTTTTTGTCCAAAATTCGCGACACAATTACCGTTTTGTTGTTGCGGATTAAAGGAGGCAACGTTGACAGTTGAAATTCTGTCATTCGCGGGGTTCGTGATTACGTAAAAATTTTAATGGCTGTTCCAGAGATACCGGTAGCCTCTGTCGGATGAATGAAATCGGGGGGCCGGATTCAGACAAGGGAAAGACATCGTTACGCAACACTCGATTCTCGGTATTTTCCTTCAATGAAGAATACGAGACGTTCGGAAGAGCAAAAAATAATTTTACGTTATTTTATCAATTTTAACAAGCATAATCAATTCAACCAGTATCGCTTATTAGGCACGATGTGCGTATATATGTATATACGAGTAGTGTGGATTTCCAACAAAGGCAAAAAGTCGAGGAGAAAAATTCCAAGTCACAGACACATATCCCGAAGGTCTAATCAGACGCAGCTGTAATCTTATCGCGAAAGAAAAAAAAAAAAAAAAAAAGTTTGCCAAGTAATTTCTAAGAATACATAAAATCACTGGAATGCATCTTCACATGTGTTTTAGCCTACGGCAATGAGACTGGATATTAAAATCGTATGGACGTTCGATCGAAATAAAACGGCAGAACTAGGAATGATTGACTATGAATGATAACCTCACTGATATTGTTTGTGTAAAGATACTTTGCAGTGTAGAAAACGCGCCCAAAAGAAACCGAGCAAGAATTTGAAATCGACCCGTGTCGACGACCGCGTTCCTTGTGTGTATATATATATATATATACGGCGAAAGAACATGTACCTGAAAAGTACTTCGATTAAAATAAAGGAGCCTGACTAAAGTTTCGAATTAGAATACACAATTATCCATGTGTCATTCGACGGTAATAAACTTTAAGTACGGCATGGTAAAATCGTACGATTTCGTTTTTACTTTCTCGCGGCGGAGGTTGGTTTCTAGACTTTTTGTGAAGATACACGCGGATTTCTGTACAAGGTGAATAATGTTCCCCAAGGCCGCTGGTACCACGGAAACAAGGTATAGGATGACCGATGTTTCTCTGCTTGGTAAACAGGCTGACCGCTTGTCGAGGAATCGTAGGCTACGAGTAGAAAAGAAAAAGAAAGATGGACGACGAAGGTTCGTAAAGAGAAGGGAAAAAAAAGTAAGAGAAGTGCAAGAAGAAGAAACGTGGCAGCAAGACAAAGCAGATCAGGAACACAACGACGGGTCGACGTTGGAGTTGCGTGAGAAAAAGAAAACGGTATAAGAGAGAGAGAGAGAGAGAGAGAGTAGACGATTTTAAAAGATTACAAACGATCTTAGAGTGTTTGGATCATTTGGTATGCTGAGGCACAAGGGGATCTGTCAGGTGCACGTTTTGCGTGTTACCGGCATTGCTTAACCGGTAACTGTTTTGAAACTCGGGTATGCTTGGTTAGATGAGTGACTGTTGGGGATTGTGAGATTCCTCGAAGGTATGAATGGAGGAACGGTCTGGAAATGGGAACGGAGAAACTGGATAACTTGATGATTTGAATTGGAGCAAGGAGGGAGGAGGGGGGTGGCAAGTGTTTGGTAGGAAATAGGGTAGGAGGGTTTAGTTAGGTAGCAAGACCAAGCGAGGTGCATGGTGAGTGGGCGAAGGAAGGGCAATGGTAGAGGAAGAGAGTAAAAGGGAGAAGAGAATGTGAGAGAGAAATGAAAAGAGGGCTCGTGAGTAGGTGTAGGAGAGTACGAGAGAAGGTGGAGGTGGAGGCGGAGGCGGAGGCGGCGGAGGAGGAGCTGGGGTGGCGTGAGTTTAAAGGTGCAGGGAGCGAGGATAGGGGGGCAGGGAGAAAGAGAGACAGACAGACAGACAGAGAGAGCGAGAGAGGGAGAGAGGTGGTAAATTAGAGAGAAAGCTAAGACGAGTAAAGAGGAAAGTGAGGAGAGTGATGTTGAGGGGAAAAAAAAAAGAAAAGTAATGGGAATAATATAAAGAATGTACTTACCCAAAAGTAGGAGCTTGAGTTCCCGCCTAGCATCCCGCTTGTCCCTCCGAAGTTGCCGCTCGATCTCCTGGTTGATTCGCTTTTGTTCCTTAGCCTCTTCCGATAGGCAGCACGCCATGATTCAAGGCAGAATCCTCGGAGGGAGGAGGGACGTGGAGGATGAGGATGAGGATGGGGATAAGGATGAGGGAGGATAACGAGTCGCCGTAGGGGATTGCCTGCTGCCAAACGCTTAACCGTTAGCAGGCCCAGCTCGGCGTGTCAGCCAATATTATCTTGCCACGATGAAGGTCCTCGTGCTTATTCTCGTTCCGTAGGAGTCCTGTCGACCGGCTCAGCGACAGCACACGCGGTTCGGCACTCCTGACAGAGGCCGATGCCAGCGACACATCAATCCACGAGCACGCACTACACACACCGCTCTTTCTTCTTCTTCGTCCTCGTGCCCGTTCCGTTCCCGTTCCCGTTCTCGTAGCTCGCTCGGTCTTGGGTCGACGGAACGGAGTCCGTCGACGAAGGAACGAGGAGCCGAGCACCCGGTGCTGGTCCCTGGGCGGCCCTCGGGCTCGCGTACGTTCTCGCTAGGCTCGCTCGGCTCCCGGCGCCGTTGGGTGTGGTGAGCCACCGCAGCACTGCTTTCGTCGCACACTCTCTCTCTTGGCTGCTGCTGCTGCCGCCGCCGTTGTCACAGTCCTCGTAGCCGCGGCTCTCGCGCACCCTAGTACCACGAAATACGAATACGAAAAATGTTTCTCGTTCCTCGTTCCTTTGCTGTTGCAGCGACCCACCGCCTCCTGGCCTCCTGTACTCGCGCCGCGCCCGAATGCTCCGCGCCTTTTATCAACCCGAGCCCCGAATCCTGTTAAACAAACCAGATTGGCGAAGCCCGACAGGAGCGACGGCGCGCACGTGTCCGCTAACGAGATTAAAATCGCGAAGGAGCGGCCGCCACCCGCCGGGAGGAGGCACGGAGAACGTAACGGCCGGCACCAGCGGCGTTTAGCTTTAGGTTAAACTGTCCAACCGTTCTGACGGTCCGTCGGCTGTCGGAGTCGAAGAGACCGCGCGCACTTCTTACTCTCTTTCTTTCTTTCTCTTCGAGTGCCGTCTTCTCTCTACTCTTCTCACTCGCTCGCTCGCGCTCTCTCTCTCTTTCTCTCTCTGTCTCCTCTTCTCTTTCTCGCACTACCTTACTTTCTCTCTCTCTCTCACTCACTTACTCGCACTCTTGCCCTCTCTCTCTTACTTTCTCGCTCCTTCTCTTTCGCTCCTTCCGTTCTCTCCGAAGTTCTCTCTCACGACGCGAACGCGCTTGAAGCTACTGCCTAGTAAACTGCTCTGACCGTCTTCGGTCTATCCCATCCATCGGGCGATTATGCCATGTACGCGTCCTTTCCTTCCTTCCTTCACCGTTCACGCAAAACGCGACTCACTCGCGAGCGAAAATCCACCTCGATCGCGCTCCACGGTGCTGCTCCACGGTAACCGCCTATCGCAAGATGGCGTCCGTCGCTACTCGGCGGCCGGCTCTAATCTCGCTCGCATCGGCATTGCACCCTCCGGATCCCCCTTTGACCCTCC
The DNA here is from genome assembly GCA_030142285.1 of Calameuta idolon. Lineage (NCBI taxonomy): Eukaryota > Metazoa > Arthropoda > Insecta > Hymenoptera > Cephidae > Calameuta > Calameuta idolon. The sequence continues at coordinate 153,084 of JARQSV010000820.1, read as the reverse complement.
GCCCACAAGATACACTCTTTCCTCCCAACACCTCCACACTCGTCCACCTCACGATCTATCTCTGTCGCACCAAAGAACTGCCTTCCACCGTTCGCTCCTCTTCTCTCTCACTCTTAGTTGTTACTTTCCGACTTGGCATGACGCTGCGCAGCGCCACTTCCCGTCACGCGTTCAACTTGCTCGCACGCAACGGCCAATGCCCGCGAAATTTTACCCTTGAATTTTTCAACCGGCTTATCAATGATGTTACGTTACGTTCTGCTGAGCTCTTCGTTAAAAGATAAGGTTCTAACGGTGCTTCGTTTTAGGGTTATGTCTTTTTCTAATTTCCAATACAATATGCCTCTGCAGATCGTTTAACTCATGGGCTTCATGCATTCGCACCTTATGCCCGGTTTCGAAGTGCTGTCAGGTTGGTATTACTGGACGCGCCATGGAAACTCGTATTAAGGCGCCACTGTGTTGGAAACTCGCCGGAATTGCGCCTGCGCAGTGAGTGAGTGATGCGACTTGTGTACTAGCGAAGAATTTTCAAATTTTACAATTACTCTTCGTTGTTTTTATCATCCGTCTTTGTTAACGGATCATTTTCAATATTGATGATCCATATTATGATGATATACTAGGTCATGCCACTTCCAGTGTTACCTTTTATTTCCGATTATTTAAGTATTGCGCAGTATTACACTGTAGTTGCTGTTGGCATATTTTGCAATTGCGTTAATTTTCGTACGTCGTATCGTCAGGACGTTTATAAATTTAAAATGAAAAACTTAAAAAGGTCTATCAGTCCAGTGGAGCAGCGTATATTTTTCAAGTTTTGTGCCATATTAAATTACTCTGGAGGAGTCGCGCATGACATGTTGGTGAAATGTGTTGGCTGTAATGCATTAAACAAAAGAGCTGTACAACGATGGCTGGAAATGTACAAACAGGGTCGAACCACAGCTCAAGATGAGCCACGAGCACCTCGACCAGTGTCATCAACGAGGTTAGAAGCGAAAAACAAAATCCAAGAAGCACTACGTCAGTCACGCAGAGTGAGTGTTAATGATCTTTCCACCCAACCGAATATTCCTCATTCGACGGTCCATAGAGTACTGACCGAGGATTTAGGTCTGGTCAATAAACTTGCAGTATGGGTACCGCATAGTCTGAACACAGACCAGAAGGAATTTCGATATGAAACTGCACGTAGTCACTTAGCATGGTACCGCCGTAAGAAAAATATACTTAACAGGTTCATATGCATAGATGAATCTTGGGTCGAATTTCATACTCCTCTTCAGCGACATCTCAGTCACGATCTTGGGTAGAACCAAGCACTTCGGCTGAACCTTTACCACGTGCAGACCTACACGAACGAAAGATACTACTGACAGTGGCTATGGATATTGGAGGGATTTCTTTTTGGAAAACTTATGATGAAAATATAACGATGACTGA
>JARQSV010000820.1:132552-151538 GCA_030142285.1 Calameuta idolon | reverse complement strand
ATACTACTGACAGTGGCTATGGATATTGGAGGGATTTCTTTTTGGAAAACTTATGATGAAAATATAACGATGACTGACGAGCGCTATAAGTCATTTTTGGAGGAAAAGATACCTAATCGGGTACATCAGCATCACGTATCGAGCCCTATAATTTTACATGACAATACCAGACCGCACAAATCAAAATTAGTTCGGGAGCTAATCGAAGATAAAGCATGGATAGAGATCATTCAGCCGCCATATTCCCCGGATATGAATCCATGTGATTTCAATGGTTTCGTCCATGTGAAGAGAAAATTGTCAGGTACTCGATGCAGCAGCAAAAAGGAATTAGATAGAAAACTGAACAACATTATCTGTGAATTAAATGGATGTGGTACTTCGAATGGTGTTCAAGATTTACCAGTAGTCTGGGAGCGCATAATCAATAATGCGGGTGATTACTAATTATTATAAAAAACTTTGATTACACAGTGGTTCGTTTTTGAAGAATAATGAAATATAAAAAAAATATGACAACAGAAGTGGGATGACCCAGTAGCTTTATTCCTTCTAATTTATCGTGTAACTTACACCTATCCAGACGTCTTGTATTATAATTCTTATATCTGCCAATTACGTAATATTATGATTTCTCGAAAATGAATTTGATTACCTCTTTTATACTGAAATACGTTTAATTGTGTTCTATAAAAAGAAAAATTGAATGCACTGCCGTGTAAAACGTTAAACAAAATACTACAGTATAAAATGCAGGTTATGGTGTCTGCTCTCTTCATTTCCTGTAAATGAAATTGTAGAAAAATTTCTTGCATATTATTCATACGATCGATAGAGTCAAGCCGTATCCAGATTAGAATGAACTGTCAATCTTTCGATGACGCAGCAAAGATCCTATTGTTAATCCTCATGTAACTACGCATTGACATTCGTGTACAAGAAGCTTTGTCGAAAGCAGCCGGTATAAGCGCGATTCCCAATATGTCCATATGGATAAACAGAGCCCTTGGCATCGTTTTTAAGAGGATTTAGATTTCGACGTATGGCTTCTACGTACCGTCCATAATTTCACATTGTGTCCCAGCAATGGGGAATTCTCCGTTTCGAACAATAAAGACCTTCAAGTTTCCCTCATTTCTTCTCGACACGGTTAACTTTGCATTTCTGACAGAATTCTTGAGTCTCTTCCAATCGGTCACACAGTAGATGATCCGCAGCTGTACGTTAAATAGAAATATAATCATTGAATATGACATTGAAAAAAAAAATAATAATTTCTCTCCTATCACCTGGTTCATCCTGACACAGATTATCCCCTATTATTTTAAATAAATTTCCTGTATGCTTGTAGTATTCCGTATCGTTGTAAAATTGAGCAATTTTTTGAAAATTATTTCTAAGCGCTGCCAAACGTCTGAAATAACCAAAAACTGCCTGTATCCAATGCAAGGGAACCTCTACGATCAAAAGGATCATACATCCTAACGATCCTTGGCAATTCTCCATCGAGAATCCTTCTACTCTCTTGATACTCGTGCAAAATGGTCTCGTACTGTCGCTGCAACTTTTCCAACTGGGATACATTCAGCTTGGTGCTGTCTAATAAATTTTTCAAATTTCTCGCAGCCATGGAGAAGTCCTCTTTTCTCATTGTATACTCGTCCATGACGGCTTGCAATTGCTTTGACACGGTTATGCTTCTCGTACAATTCTCTACGACCTCTTTCAAAAGAAGTAGTCTAGCCTCCCTTCGAATTTCAGCCTGAACAAAAAAAAAATTACAAGAAAAAGTAATCAAGCCCACAAGCCATTCCCAATGACTAATAACCCTTTTCAGTCTCGATACTCTACCTGTTGAATCTGCACTGTCAACCCATTACCAGTGGAATTTGAGTAATTAGTCGAAACCGAATATGGAAGTATCAATTGATGACTTAAATCAACAACGCGATAAGCCGCCATATGTGACACTTGCAAGGATCGCACGTGTTGTATCAATGCTTCCAATGCTGTAGTGGCCAAGTCCAAGTGTTGAATAAGTCCGGATTGTCTGTCAGCAGCCATCGCTTCTTCGACTTGTGTCCCAACCAATTGTAACTCCAAACTCTCCCTCATTCTTTGAAGACCGATTCGGACGCCGCTGTATTTCTGTATGTGATAACAATATTTTTTAGAAATATTTTATAATCTCCTTATCGTTATAATAAATTACAATAAAGTTGTGCCTTGATATCACTGCTCGAATGAACTTTCGATGACTTTTTCCTCCGCTGATTCTGACACACGCAGCAGCCGATTTGCGAATCCAACTGGGACACGTGAGGTTGTGAGATCGTGAGTAAAGGCGACGTCGATCGTGACCTTTGAACCGACGACGACTCTCCTTCGGATGTTGGTGGCAAACGGGTCGCACGATGCTTTCGTAGAATTGGTTCGCTCCATCGTGAGCAACAGCATCTTCGATCGATGGAACGGGACATGCCTTTTGAGATTTGACCTAAGGTCAAGTCTTGGGAGAATTATTGGCCTTTTTTTTTCACGTAATTAACCCTTAACTCACTGCTGCCATCTGATGACGTTTAAATTATTTGCAATAATATTCAGGATGCATTCATAGGTATCCAAACGGTTAACTGATGACTGTCACATCCTCTCAGTCAGTAATACGTAACGCATACAAACCACTAACTATTTATTGTTATCGAAAATCAAATTGAGACAGGCGATTAAAATGATAGACGCATAATAATTATCGTTACAATGTTATTTTACGTTAAGGTTATGAAGGTATGACTTATGGCTCGAGTCGAGTAAAATTAAACAACATGACATAAAAATGACAAACGACATAACAACGGATTGGCTCATTGCTACACTAAACCACTGATCTCAATACGGATAAGATCTGACGATTTCAGAAATCCACCTTTTTCTTTTTTTTTTCTTCTCCTTTGCGTTTCAATACTATTCGATACGGTTTGCGAAACACCTTTGGATCTCTGCAGAAGTTCTTTCTTCTCTTTTGTTCGTTTCTTTTATCCTGTGACTATTTAAATATATTTCACAATTTATATTTAAGAAACATACTCTATTAGGCTACTCCTGTATTCAACGAGCTACGATCGGTCCCAAGTTTTGCCAACAGTTTCTAATCATTGCCCGGAGAACAGATTTTGCAGCAATCTCACAAATAAATTTTCATACACGTTTTTTCCACGCTCTCTTGATAGTCTTTTTTTTTCTTCTCAGATATGAGAATTCTCACCAGACGCAATTTTCCTATGCACCATCTTCATGACGGCGACCACCAATGATTTCAAGGTACTCTATATCCACACGCGTTAAACGCAGGAATGTCTACGCAGCTTTTCTCGAGGTCATCGTTAAAGTTTCAGCGACCGTGAACACACAAAGTCGCGAGTGTCCAGAAAATATCTTCGTACGCGCATTACAGGAGTCTGACGTCGGGCAGTAAAGTCTGCTCGATAACGTTCTACATATATTAGGCCTGAGAAACGCTTGCTGAATCGAACTACTGAAGAATAAAGAATAGTTACGCCGATAACATTATCGGGTAATTAGGTAACAACAAGAACAAAAATGGCACCGTGTCAAGTGTCCGGAGCTAGTGTGACAATGGATCAATCCTTTAGATATAAACATTTTTAATTTATAAAAGAAAACAATCCAACCTCCCTATATTTCGCTCCTATCAGATCAACATAATAAAACTAAAAGACCACGCGGCTACGCCGACAAGCTGTTACGAGCTCTTACACTATTATTACACTAAGTATATATATTAATCATAATTGTGGTTTATTACATGGGGTCCGATATATGATTGTTCCGACAGATCGCTCTAATGAGTATTCGTCAACGCTAGAGAAATTTCAAAAGGATGGACCATTGTTTTTCTTCCATACTATCCTGGCCATACGAATAACTCTTTACGGCAGTGATAAGCAATTTATTTTCGTATTTGATTATCGCTGCCGCTGTACTAAGACTATAGGTACGTACAGGCTTTCCCAGTCCGGATGAACAATAGGATTTTCATTCGTCACGAATCTTTGTATCGTTCGTCTGGACTGGGATAACCCATAATTATTAAGGAGGTACTTTAAAACGGCTTATGTCGCAAGAATAAAGTGAATTATTTCATTTAATATGTATGGTCATCAAATAGATCCCATTAGTCAAACGAAATGCCTTATTCTGCTCATTGAAAAAGTTACTATACAAAATTTTTGGCACATTCTTTACGCGCGCCAATAGAACCACCGCGTATCAAAGGATTATGATAATGGAGGAGATAAGCCGATTCTTCACCGGGTCGCGAGGCAATAAATTCTTCACGAATCGACGTATCTAATGGGAACTATTCAAACAGCTAGAAGGTTATTGGACCTTGAAAAATTTGGCGTTCACCAGCAACCGGTGAATTAATAAGAGTACTCGGAAAAAAAAAAAAATGTACAATAACGACGTTCTCGAGGAGAGACGAAAATTTCTTTTCATTCTTTTTCGGTGGCCACAAAGTTACTCGATAAAATAGCCTTAAATTTTATAAATCTATGTACAATTTCATAAAATAATATTAATTTAATATATAGTGTTGCTTTTATATTATAACATTGCGTGTACCGTGTTTCGTCGCCTATATGTTCTCGTGTACGCGTACTCTTGATGTGTGTACAATAATATATTATTTAATTAATTAAATATCTCATTTGATTATTAGTGATGTGTATTTGTGTTTTCGATATGAGTGGGACAATCCCGTATTACAAGCAGTGAATGTTGGTTGGCACAGACAGTGGCTGGTTTAAGGCACTTTGGGCTGATTGATTCTCCGCAGCACCCTCCAGCATTACCATCTCATTATTCCCACCCTTCCCCGCCCCCGCCCTTATATATATCACCATAACCTCCCCAGAGCCCCAATTCTCACCCCTCGTCACCGATTATAGCCTCTCGTTCCCCTTTCTCAGACAAATTTCAAATAATACCCACGGCTCTGACTGCGCGGCTCTCACTTTCTGCCATTACGAATTTTCTCTTTTCCCACATTTACTTCCACTTTCTTCTTCTTCTTCTTCTTCTTCCACCTTCCTTCGAACTATCTTAAGGTAAAATACGCTGTTTCCGTGAGCATTGGAGTGTACGTGGCGATTCGAAGTAAGCTCTCACAGAAGCTTTGTGAAATTCGCCGGGAACATGCCCTTCTCGTTGGTGCCTTCCTTGATGCCCATTAACCAGCCTTCCTCCTGTAATGATATACAACGATAGATTACTAATGGCAGCCACTTTTCATAACCTTAGATTTCATGTCCAGTACTTGTGCATATAAATATAGTTTTTTAATACAGAAATGTATGTTTGATGTCTTTGACGATGTCGTTCTAACGTTGGTACACATACCTGCTCTTCAGGATCGTCGTATTCAATAACGCGAATAATTTCACCCACATCGAACGACAGCTCGTCCACGTCCTCACGGCTGTACTTGTAAGTCGCTTTCACCCTGTACAAAACACCCGGCGGCAAGTTGTCGGTTGTCGCCCCTATAGATAAATTGGTACCATTTTCATATTCCACGTCTAAAACGATTAAATATCTGCCATTAGTGCTGGACCTGTGTACCTGACTATTTTCTTTCTCTTTTTTCTGTATCGCAATGATACCAAGACCATGCACAAAGTGGCAGGCAACTTATAGCTAGTGTGAAAACCCACTGATGCACATTTTTTTATTACAGACCTTGAACCAAAAATGTCTGAATTGAATACTGCAGTTCTTTTCCTTTTCTTTTATCAAGCTGACATACACCGATGGGTTATTTCATTGCTATGCGATATCACATATAAAGAAAAAAATCATGCCATCACTCCTCGACTTAAATACAGTTTTCTTCAAAATATCAAAGACCTTCGTGGTACACTATCGTAATACTCTTCGAGATGATCTAAATTTATTAGTGACATATTCTTACATGTATCGGATGGCAAATTAATTGAAAACCCTTCTACGTAGCTCTCTGCAAAGTATTAAATTAGAGTTTATACTCATGAAACGAAGAGTCTATTGTACTTCGATTAATGGCATAATGTGCTTACAAATAATTTTCATACCCGAGAAGTCTCTATAGACACAGAAATCAAGTGTCACGTATCTCACTTGCAGTTTCAATTAAATAAATATTAGTCACAGAGGTTCAATTATTATCAAGTACAGCTATTAGTCACTGGCACAAAGTCACTAGACTGACTCTCTATCGAATATTGTCTAGCCGCTTATCTTAAAGTGTAAGACAATAAATAACACGCTGATAACAAAGGTGCAATGTCTGAAGAAATTATAAAAGCGACGTCCCCATCGATATTTAAAAAAAAAATGATACACCAAGTAAAAAAAGAACGCCATTGTTTTGTGAATAAGAAAATAAAAAAAGGTCATTGCCTAACCGAAGGTTCTCAGCACTAATCTGGCACATTACTCACCGACAGGTATATCATACAATTCCTCAACTCTCTTAGCAGGTGCAACTGTATTTTTGGAAGACGCATCTTGGTTATTTAAGGAATTATCATTGCCATTAGCATTGCCGTTTAACTGTGTCGTCGGCGAGGAGTCGCCGGCAGCTGCAGCTGCAGCGGTAGCTGTTGCCGTGGAATCATCCAAAGCTGTAACACGCAACAAACCACACTCAAACCAAGCATGGATCTAAACTACAGTAATGGTACAGCAACAACGACAACAACAATAGGATTGACACAAATAGATAACGCTACCAATGGAAAGCAATTCAAAGCATGCGGGTTGTTAGTAAACCATACTTTTAATTATCACAAGTACCCCACTAGGCTATTTTACAACACAACCAATTGTACCTGCTGATATATTATTCTGTGCGGGCTGCGTGTTGATTATCAATCTGAAACAGGAAAAATAATTGTGAGTAATTAAGAAAAAAAAAAAAAAAAAGATCAGATATTATTTTCTTATCAATTATGTCATCGAACGAGTTTGATCTTACGAGGAATTGGCGTTGGGTGACTTGGGCGATTGCTGTTCCGAATTCTTCTTGAGCGTGTAAGATCCTCGCTGACTTTCGTTGGCCAACTTGTCGACTATCGCTTCCAGCTCGGAGAAAACCTGAGATTTGTCAAACGTTCAATGCGGACCGACACACTCAGTCACTGACAGCGAGTACCGCTACGGCGAATAAACAGCAGGGAAACTCAGATCCACGAACATACCTTGGCGCTTTCAGCATGAAACACTTGTTCAGCGGCGAACAAGGTCTGTAAGTTGGTAACAAGGAAAAGTACACGGGAGTCATGCAACGCAGGTAATTCGTCGTGAAGTTCCGAGTTCAGTTGTTCGTAAGTCCGTTTGGCTTCCTCCAGTTGTTCCTTTCCTCTGGATACTTTGAGCTCATCGCGTTTCTTGGGATTGCCCTGTAACGACTGGAAGCTGTGTCTCTGACTGTCGTAGTCCACGAGTTTGCGTCCTCTCTTGTCAATTTTTTTCTGAACAAACAAACAAACAAAAAACCCAACTGTATCGTACAACAGGTACAGGTCAGATCGATCATCGAATATCTGAATCTCAACGAGACTCACTCTCATCTCAGGGAATTGGCTCTGATACGTGTTCAATGGCACCAGAACCTGATCAGCCAGCTTGTGCGTAAAATCTTGCCAGAGCATATCAAGGTTTTGTGCTTGCACGTAGAGAAGATCATGACCCGTCCATTGGCTCTCGTAGATCTCATTCAAAGAGTCCATCAAGGTCTTCGAGGCAGCCTGCACAGCTGTAATCACAAAGGAAGCAATTGCTTAACAGTTGGCTAATCGTAGAAAGACTTTTGAATAAAACATTGCAAATTGGAAGACTGAATGGGACCGTATGACGATACAATTGGACACAGTGTATCATTGGTACGTGAACCACGGTAAGATTCATCACTTTTAATAACGTATGAACTCTTATGAAAAAAGACGACTGTCATTCATCCACTTCCTACTTCTTGTCATTCCGACTGAAATTCTTCCTGCTCCTGAGCCTTTAACTTTTTACTACCAGCGCTCGTGCAGTTCTCACTGACTTTCCTGACCCACTTCCTCGACTTGCTACCAAGGTGCATTCACCTGCACCACGCCACGATAAGGTAATCATTTGCGAACCGGTCGGTAAATTGCACGGCGATGAGCTTAGACCATTAATTCAGCATGTCGTCCATTAGTGGACAATGCCAATGGAGGAGTCGGTTTAAGAAAATGACAGTGAAATTTTTCACTGAAGTTTATTTCTTCCCTGGGTCAAGCACCGGGAGACTCGCGGCGCGATGACATTCCCAGTGAACGGGAGTGGAAAAGCGTAATTCCTTGAGCCATTACGACAAAGCACGAAGGTCAATCGCGAAGCGAAGCAACGAATCAGGCTGTGCATCGGGCGGCCGTAACTTATGGACTAGTCATACGTCTAAAAAAAGACATCCGAGCATGGCTAAACTTGGTGATGATTTTCCGAAGATGACGAAAGATTTTAATTTTCTATACTCGGCTGTGATTTTAGGTAATGGCTGTGCACTACGAGTCACGTGTATATATGGACGTCTAACGAGTCAAGTATATATATATATATACAGACGTCTAATGGAAAATTAGATGGCATTGGATTGGACTAGGAGACGTGACGAACTGCAAGAGGCAAAGAAAAGGTTAAGCTGACACATCGTGCTTTGCTTTTTTACAGCGACGTAGGGTATCAGGCTATAAGAAAAAAGAAAGAAAAAAAAATGAAGACCTGGCAAAACTTTACACTACGTTTTGTCTCTTGGGTAAGACGATACACGGTGGCAAGGAGACGGAACGAACGTAAAGTAAATAAATCTCTGTTAACTCTTTAAAACCCACATGGAACGTGGTTCTCCTCATTGCTTTGCAAATGCAGCCAAGAGTCATTGGCCCGATTTGCTATGGTTGCCAAGCGACTTGGGCTTCTGCTTGAATCGTAATAATTTCGCAGAGTGCCGCTGATGAATTTAGGAACGCTGTTAGACGTCGTTACTTTATGGAATAGGGTCACTGTGCCAAGAGTCGCCGCACCCTTTCTTGTCTATACGTGGACAGGCAGACTCGTGGCTGGTAATATAATTTTGACATACATTTTTGAAAAAAAAAAAAAAAATTTTTTTTTTCATTAATACTTACCCCTAACACACCTGATGTAATTGTTGAATTCCTTTTGCAGCCTGGTAGCCGCATTCTGCTGCCTCGTGAAATTTTGCAAGTGCTCGTCGAATATGTCGTCGGCGGTTCTGTCGACTTTGCCCAAATTTTGGAGGAACTGAAAATTTACAATAATTACAGTGATTAGCTCGCGTGAATAAATTAACGACACACGGACGCCTTCAATCGGATAGAGAAATTCGAAAGGGAGCTCGGAAAGGGCACGTGGGCGTTTTCAAAGTGCGATTGGGGATGCGTGGGTTCGACTGGAGAATCCTGTATCGCCATATATGTTGTGCACGCGTGGTCCACCGGTCGACGAGCCATTTGGAACCATCGAAATTGCCTTGACGCAAGCGAACGAAGTACGAAGGATTTAGGATACAGTGGATTAACAATATTTTTCGGAAGAAATAAAATTTTTTTTTATATTTTGCAAATCCAATGTTTTTTTTTTTTTTTCAATTGATTACTCCCTATTCGTATTCTCGGCGCAACAATGATTTTTGACGAAATTAATTTTTTCACCTTATCACCGCTGAAAAGAAAAATTTAATCAACGCGTGCTACGCGCTGTAATAATAAAGTACGACGTTGCGAAACGTGACGCAACGACGGCTGACCGCAAAAGAAATTTCACGACACTTTCCCCCATTATCTGTCCTTACCAAGGAAATCTTAGCCGCACGAACGATTACAGAATTTAATTATCTTTTCCTTCTGGTATTTCGCGCAAATTCAACCAGTCTGTTCGGTCTTGTTTACATCGCACGACTCAAGCACAGATTGCATACATATACATATATATAATTATGCATGCTTATCCACTGCGGGAGAACACTGCACCCATGTAGTATCATTATAAGAGCTTTGCTAATTACTGAAATTATAATTATCGCAAGACGCGTAGAGAAAAAGAAAAAAATTTATCTAAAAAAAAAGTCATATCCACAAATTCTAAACCCATAACTACCCAGCCGTTTCATTCGGCACGGACAAGTGGAACGTCTATGAGAATTCCCATTACGTAAGTATCCGCGTAGCCAAGCGGAGCTCGTTCTTCCCGATAGATCATGCTAAGGTAAAATGAGGTGCGCCTGTACGACCTTCCATAACGAACAAACTATATATATATATGTGTGTGTGTGTGTGTGTATACATATTTCATTATAGTACAGTCACTGATCAAAAGAAGACGTTGGACAGACCACGTGAAAAAGTACTATGTTCATTACTATTACCGTAGTACTTGCAACGTATTCAGACATAACAATATATATATATATATAATAAAGAAAACAAATATGGCGGACATCGAGTACCACTACTGGACATTCTTAATTGAAATTTCAATGTATACAGCGATCTGAGAATTGTACTATTAAAATGCAATTTGTACAGTGCAAAGACTTAGGGTTAACCAAAATGATTTTTACGTTGCTGTATATGGTAACTGCATAATCCGTTAGTTCGGCCATGACCTTAGCCGTAAAGTTAAGAGACGTATAGTAACGGCCGCGAGCGTGTAGTTACTCGTGGTCAACGTACAGTATAGCCAAACGATAAAGAAGCAAACGCATCGTGGATCGAAAGACGAGTTAATTGTGTCCGAGATACAAAGGTCGAGTGACGTAATAATAATTAATGACGCAAAATCCAAAAATTGAACGAGGAACGTCGGAGTATTTTTTTTTTTTTGGTAACGAAACTGAAAGACACGTGAACTCTGTGCTGGAGTCGCGTGTTATGCTAAATGAGTAACGGTACGTCGTTATGATATTGCGACAGGGAGAATCTCTATCCGAATAGCGAACAACTTCAGGTGCAAGAGGCGAGTTCGATAGCCTGACAATAGGTGGAAGCACGGAGAGTTAGAGAAAAATATTCGTAGACTTTTTCGAAAGGTTGAGCAGCGTGAAGATTACGGTGGGTTGCGCGTAAAAGGAAAAAAAAAAATGGTTTAAAAAAATATTACAGCTACAGGAACGAAATTAAGCGTAATTCGGTTATGGGGGACGGAAGGGGAATTGATTTGGGAAATTATTTATTTTTTTTTTTCCATTTCGACGCCTATGGATGCAGAGGACCGCGACCTCGTTTCTGGATCTCTGGGAGTCGTAAAAGTGGAACAGCCGAATTTGCCGGTAACCATACGGACCCCGGTCACGGACTAGTTTTTGGGTCGGGAAAAAAAAAAAAGGTGTCAGAAGTGGATTCCACGCGGATTTTGATAATCGGTCGAATTTGTAAATTTTTCTTTTTCACGGTGCGTGTGTAACGTGAATTACGGACTGATAGTATGAGTGTATATATGTATATATAGGACCGTTGGATATTTGACGACACGAAATATTCTCAAAATTCTCGACCTGGAAATGGGAACGAAATTATTTATTGGTGTTGTTCCTCCATCCGTATTCTTGACGCTGGAGCCATAAAGCACTGACACGTGTTGACGATATTTCCTTGGATTTTTTAATCACGTCACGTCCTATGTTTACTCAGGCATTATAATTCATGTTTATCGCGACCTCAGTGCCGCACAATTAACAGCAGAGTTTTGCATTACCCATAGATACATATGGAGATTTCGAAAATTCATAAAAAAAAATTCCGTACCATCAACCGCCATGAAGATAAATTTTTCCGAGAAAAACCTAATTTCACGGAAAAACGAAATTTTTTTTATTTCTCATTTATCATCCGACTCTCGATCTCGATGATAAGAGAAATCGTTATCGGGGTCAATAATCGAATGACGTAACGAAAAATTACGCAATATTTTTAAAAGTTCATTAAAACTTCCCTATCAAGTAAAACCATCCCCACCCTGCAGCAGTCTATAACAAGTATCCAAAATAGAGAATTCCCTTAATCTTATTAATAGCAAAACCAGGAGATGACGTAGATGGTTCCGTTGCACTGCTATTATTGTGCCGTCGTTACGTACGGCCCCGTTTTCCGCGTTCAGATACGTTCACCATTGTCCCGAAGACAATTTGCCAGTAGAAGGTTGGAAGCGTGAAAAAAAAATTAGGAGAAAAAAAATCCTCAAAAAATCACGTTCTCGCGTTTCAAAAAAAAAAAGAAAAAAAACCAAGTAAAAAAATTTTCATCTCAAAATCAACACTCCTGGAAATCCTAACGGGACAAAGAGATGCTTTCTCCATAGGTGGTAACGCGAGACGATTTGCTTGGAGGATGTCGGAGAGAATCGAGAGGAAGGAAAAGAGGGAATCGGAATGTTGGCGCTGACTTCGGACATCAACCTCGAGAGCAGCCGACCCAGCCACTCGGCCAATCACACCGGCATAAATGGACCTTCTCGACCATCTATGACCACGTATGCCTCCATACGTTTCCCAATACCCACTGGTCCAATGCCATCCGTGATACCTGAATGACGAACCCTGAAAGAGATACCGGTAGATCGCAGCATCCAGAATAATCATCACCTGTTTCACCATAATACACATTAGACTTATGGACCAGTCCATTTTACAACACGAGTATAGATTACAGATACACATACTTGGCTTGTTTGCTTATCAAAACCAAATGGTTCGAATCCACCAAAAACAAGTAAAAAGTAGCGAGAAGATAAATAAATGATAAGACTAAAAAAAACTATTACTCGTTTTCTTTCTTATCACTCGTTACGACTCGTTAGCGATACCAAATCGGACGCCGTTAATCGATCGTTAACAATAACAATAACTATTTTATGACCAATGATCATCTTAATTGGATAAAAATAATTAATTGTTACATTCAGATAAGACACCCTTTTTTCATTTTAATAGAAATTAAATTGCTACAACTTTTCTTTTTACTCGTTTTAATCTTTCTTGAATTCAGTCCGTGTCGTATAAAGGGACTCTACCTGTGTTCATCGCGTACGCGCCAATCGAGTATTTCCAAAAGCTGTACCGGTTGGTTGACTTTGCGCGGACAAAGTCATACTGGAGGAACTCTTTACGAGTTGGAATATTATATTACACGTGCATCTATATGCGATATAATTTTGTACTATGGATATGGACGTATGTAATGTTGACGAAAGTACACACAGATAAGCCAGGTATCTAACGTAAGTGTCAGTCCTCATGAAGGCACTGGCTCTGCTGCTTCCAGGGAGTTGCCTTTAGGAATGTGCCACGACGTGACAATGAGAACGACGTTGAGTGGGGTGTGTGCTTGTTACGTAGCGCCTTTGTGAATGACACTGGTGCCACATTACGTACGTAGGTAGGAGCGCATTGCGTTTACGCAGGACGTAATCTGACTTTAGCCAATCGGTCCCTACGCCGTTTTAAAAGATCGCACGTAGAGAAAACTTAAAAAAAAAAAAAATTATTGGTATTATTGAACGAATTAAAAAAATTTTTTTAAACAAATAAAATACCTGGTACAGTCGAATCTAGTAATTTTCATGTAAGCCTGTTAAGATCATTGATCGGAAATACTTGAAGAAACCGATAAGAGAAGCAGGTACTTGAGTGGATAGCGATTATGAAAATGATTGTAGACATAATCTGTATCTGAAGTACGTATATAGAATAATAACAGTTGAACAAGTGTTTATCCTATATATTTTTGGTCCCCCTCCCTCTCTCTATATTATATATATATATATATATGAAAAATTAACGTGCTCCGTGATATCTTGAATAAATATACATTAAATTGGATATACTGGTACCATGTGGGTAATAGGTGGCTTCTGACGCCCACTTGTATGTTGGTCGTCGCGACGCCATATTAGGCTACGTGGAATCGCGTAGTCGACGTCGTGACTGACGACAAGATTGTATATGTATACTTCGCGTGGCTCCTTCAATTTTCAGGATCGCTCCGAGTACACGTAACATCCGGTATATTTGACAGCTGTCAATTCCGAGCATAAAATCTCTGATAATTGACGAATAAAATTTTTGAAGTTAATTTTGACTTTTTTTTTCTTTTGAAAAAATTTTATCGACCAATCGCCGTAACGTAATCAACACGTCGCTGTAGTCCAACAGTCTGTCCTTTTCCCAAGAGCCACCATACGTGACTCGTATGTGTCGCGCGTTCACTCTGTGCCTCCGGAATGGACCTGAGTTATTACACCGTTGAGCGGATGAACGATCAGTGCGAATTGCGCTATTGTCCACGAATATATTTACACGTGATCTTGTCCGGTGTGAATTTAATGACGGTTTAGATAACACATTGGTACAGGGGTGAGGCTGCTAATCAATGGTAGTACGTGACATTACAGATCTGCGTATGACCTAATCAGATAAATCGAAATGACAAAAAAA
The DNA here is from genome assembly GCA_030142285.1 of Calameuta idolon. Classification (NCBI taxonomy): domain Eukaryota; kingdom Metazoa; phylum Arthropoda; class Insecta; order Hymenoptera; family Cephidae; genus Calameuta; species Calameuta idolon. The sequence continues at coordinate 136,993 of JARQSV010000820.1, read as the reverse complement.
ATTAAATTATCAACTCCGAATCAGGAATTCAATTTTTTTTTTGTTTTCAAAATTTTACATGGAATTTGAGACTGAATCATGCGGGTATATTCGTGCTAACTCCGGCATAACGAAAAATAATGGTCAGACACACAGTAGTTATGACGATTGTCCTGAGTGGGAAAAAAAAAAAAAAAAATTGATATCAGTGATACGAGGGCAGACTTACCTACCCCTCTGCCCGCAGTCCCGTTCAAGTGACGAAGGCTAATTCAATTACCGTGCTCAAATTATGCTGTTATAAATAGTTATAAAAAATGTAACAAATTGACATACGACTGTTAGCAAGGACGCAGTATACGAACAAGTCAGAAGTATCGGTATTCATGTAGCGAAGGGATTTCAAATTTGAATTTCACAAGACGAACGACGTCTTCGCATACGTTATGACGTAAACAAGCGAAGATCAGTCTGTGATACCGAAATTCAGTTTACGACGAAGCAAAGTTAGTGACGTCACTGACTGTATATATATATATATATGGTATATACGTACGTCTGAAAATTTTCCAAGGTTCCTTCAAGGTAACGTTTCAAGAGGCTACCAGCCGGTGCCTGGTACGAGGATGTGTTCGCATACATGGTTGCTTATTTATTTTTCCGAGATTTACAGCAGTTTTTTTTTTTTTTCAAATTTCCTTGAATCATATATTTTTGAGTCACGATACACGTGACGTTGTACGAACAGACTGTATCACGCTGTTACAGCGAAAGCAGCATATGTGGCGATTAAAAAGTTTTTGAACGTGAGAAAATTTTTTATCAAATTCTTCGTTACTCCGTGATAGCACTGTGAATGCTGCGAATGGCGAATCAAGCCGCTGCTGCATTCAGCTGCAGCGAAGGCTAAGGTCAATGCAATTATCAAATTGCGCATCCATGGTTCGTCAAGGGAGAACAGGTTCTGGTAAGTAATAATAAAAGCGACATACGCGAACTCGTATGTCACGTATGTAGCGAAGCACACGTGTGATATATTTTGAAGATCATATATGGAACAAAGGTTTTGACTTTTTAATTGGATGCAATTAATCTGAATGTATCGTTCATTAAAGTGCACGTCGTTATTGATACGACTGAGTGCATACTGATTTGCATTGCTGGTATAACTATATAATTAATATGTGTGTGTGTGTGTGTATATATATATATATATATATATATATATATATATATACATACATATATATATATATATATATATATATATATGATTGAATAAGGAATTTCATCGACATATATAACACGCACGTTATTATCAGTATGACTAATGAATTACTTTGATAAAGTCCATAAGGGCAAGTAACGTTTAGAAAAAATTTTGACTTTTTTCTTTTTTATTATTTTTACGTAAAAACGTGTCTTTATGCAATTTGAGTGAAATTTTCAAAAATTCACACTACGCGGTCGCGTAATAAATATGTCTGGGTACAGCGTATCTACCGAGCAATTTGCACGGGCTCTGAATGTGTATGAGTGAAATTGTATTAGCAAAATGACACCTCGCGTTTCCACGTTTCGTCCAATTTGTAACTTCCTCTTGAACGCTCGTGGCTTTACGTGTGACTTTAGGAGAATTTTTTTGTTTTTCAAAATTACGATTACCTAAGGTCACAAAGCTCCACGTAAAAAAGCTTTATATAATAAATAGCTGAAATATATTTTCAAAGTCGAAATCGACTAAAATCCATAAGAGACGATCAATCGATATGGTATCATTGATCGATATGGCTGTGCCACTTTGATCGTGTGATGTAAGAAGATTCTGATTGGCGCAAACAGCCGTCACAAGGACTTGGCGGATCGCTGGACGATGCCAAGAATAAACCGTCAACTTCCAAGACGACAAGACCAGCGAGAAACCCAAGAGATCTGGAGTTTTCGTTGAAATTTCTGAGAATATTAATAAAAAAAAAAAAAAATTAAAATACGATTTATTTGGATTTACGTCAAACACGTAAAATTTTAATGGATGATAGCGACATGCTTTCTTATCAATCCCGCAAGGTTTTTCCTTGACAAAATCTACTGGTACAAGACGAATGAACAGTGCTTATTTTTACCACCATTTTTTCATATTCAACCTCGGCGTGTATTTGAGTTTCTCCAATATCGCGAGCCCGTGCTAATCGGCTCTTTCGACTTTGTATTAACTGCATCAGCGAGCACTGGTCCATACAGCCTCCCAGGTTAAGTACTAAATAGATATTAAGGCCAGTTCACACGTCAGCGTCTGAAATCACTTCGGCAAAGTACCGTTCAAAAATTGATTTACTATTGGCAAAGGAATAGTGATTTTTCGAAAATATTTCCAAATATTCATTTTATCTTAATAATCGAGATTTCGTGATAATTCGTAATTTTGACATTTTGAATGGACCAAATTGATCATGCCTGTTAGAGACGACTGTGTATCAAGTGCTCGTTAAGCTATCAATCAACAATCGATAAGTTTGACCTATCGTTGGGCGCAATCAGATATTGAAACTTGAACCGATAAGAAATCTCTTATCAATCTTCTATTGGTACAGCAATCCAGCCTCCTTACTCGTTCGCGACATCGATTCATCGAACGCTATTTATCTAAGCTCGACCCAAGATTCTCGTTCACGTTCACAGGTTCACGGTGTGCCTCTCTACTACTCAGGTTCGCTCGGAATAGACAGAAGGAACTGGGTCGTGACCTCCATTAAGACTCTTCTGGTATCACGTTCCTTATCAGTGACCAATACAGCATCCGTTCTTTTTTTACCGTTATTTGTATTGAGTATTATCGTAATCGCAAAAGACACACAGAAACTTTATCAGCATTTTGATTTGAAATTAAAAAAAAAAAATTTACTCGTGAGATCAGCTACAGTGAAGTTCATGACAAAAACGAAAATTTTCAACGTGTTTACCTATATTGACAAAAAAACGGGGAAATCAGCATAAAAAATTTCTATCGACAGTGTTACACCTTACTTGAGTGACTTTTCAATTTCCAAGTATTGGACTTTCTGAAGCAGATAGACGAAAAAATTTTTCAAAAAAAAAATCATCTTCGCGTCGGATGAATAAAATTTTTTTTCGTATGATGCACTGCATTGGCAACTGAGATGATAAGGTGATGCGGTTAGGTCCTGAGGAAAGTGCATCGTGGGTAGAGAATAGAATGCAGTACGAGTGCATTGCCGTGTAATTAATTAAAATGCAGATCTACTAACGCGACAGAGAGATAGTGAGAGGCTGTAAAGACCGAGTGCGGCAGGTGATCTCGACCTGAATTTCAAAATGTGTCCTATGCAATTCGCAGTTTAACTCGAGACAATGAGGTTCCATCTGCATTGGGGTTTGCAGCAGTACCAAACGGCTGCAACATGTGCATCGTCACTTCCTGCCATCAGTGCAGTCTGTATGTAACGGGTGTCCATGTGGTTCGTATTCGGATCATCTTAATATTACTCAATAAGACCGTCAGTGTTGTCTATAGATCAGTAAATAGCGCAGCGTAGTGATAAAATTTGACAGCTGTCAAAAAAAAAAACGAAAGTGTGAAAAGAGTAAAAATATTTATCGTCGAATCACTCATTCGATTGACTGATTAGAAGAAAAATAATTTTTGAAAATTTTTATATTTTTCATACATACGAATTACGCGATAGTTATTTATTTATTGATAAGCGGTATTATCAATCGCGCGACGAAGGCTCGCCAAATGCAATATGTATCTATCGAAAATTCTTTAAAATTGATATAAAAATATAACTTTGAAAAAAAAAAGAAAAGAAAAGATGTTCGTCTATATTTTTCACTGTGCAAATATATTTTTCGGCAAACAATATATACACGATCGTCTCTGGTACATTCTTGAGATATTTAAACGCAGCATCCCGAGCAGTGAGAATATTCATCCAGGACTGAAAATCGAGTATAGCGTCTGTTCCCATTCGTAAAAAAAAGGTATAAATATTTCGTTCGTCATTCGGCAACACGGCACTCTCGATATTTCGGCAGTGTGAAAGAAAAGCGAGAAAAAAAATATTTTCGCAAATCAAAAATCCGCGCTCCAGATTAAAATTAAAATACGAAATTGACAGGCTGCTATAAAACTTACATGAAAACAGCAAAAATCGTTAGCGAGTAGCACGTATCAATTAAGAGTCTAAAACAAAGGAGGTCTTCGAGATCTTAGAAAGAGAGTTCTGCATTTGTCGTGAGCCGTTCTGTATTTATATACGTTAACCGAGTGAGCTGGACCAGGGCCAGCATCATCAAGATCCTGTCTCACTGTTTTACTTGCTTTGGGCCGAACGGTCAACCAAGAGAATTCGTTTCGCACCCCGAGACTCTAACCCGAATAAAAGGAGCGCAACGATGTCTACTCTTGGAAACCCCGGTGCTGGGAATAAAACCAGGAAAC
>JARQSV010000820.1:93610-132452 GCA_030142285.1 Calameuta idolon | reverse complement strand
TTTTTTTACCTAATATTTAAAAAATATTTTATACCATCCTCGCGCGATTACGTTTCGCCCTCGTTGGCGCTCGTGAAGTTACGTATAGTAAATTAAAGTACAAAATTGCCGAAAACTTCGTTTTCATCTCGAGATGAAATTTTCTCATCGCGCCGAAATCGAGCCGAGAAGCCGACAAGCTCGTAGATATATTTGCCGAGTCTTGCGGGGACAGCAGCAGCAACGGGCAGAAACGCCCGGGACTTCGGGACGAGAATAGTAACGGGTAGGCGAGGTGGAAGACGAAAGAGAGTGGACACAGTAGTTTCATCTACCAGAGTTTACTGGGGGGTTTGCTTGCTTCCGCCATGACACTTGGATGGTCCATCGATAATTCGTATATACTGCCAATCGACAGAGCTTACAGAGCACAAGTTAACATAGTCAGAATAGATGCAATTAAAAAAAAAAAAAAAATCCCAATCAAAATAAAAAACCCTAGTACCACCCGAAAGTCATAAATTTTTTAAGTACGAAAATCAATTTTCAATAACCCTAATCAAAAACGCATATAAATATCGTGCACTGTTACACAATGAATTCCAGTCGATGTAAAACACTCAAAGATTTTCTTCTGACCCCTTTGTAAATTCCAATGTGATCCACGATACCACAAGTATGGTTAACTATTTCTGCGGTGTCCGATAGGCACGACACAGTTAATGGATTCTCCGGTACAAGCATCCGCGAACTTTCTTCTGTTGGTAGTAATGATAATGGCGCACCCAGTATTTCCAGTAACAGTAGCAGTTGGTACTCTAACGGCCGTCGCTTTTCATCGGACCATTCAGCGACACGCACGTAGAGACCAAGGACTCGATATTTCTTCATGCAGTTTCATGGAAAACTACCTAAAGTACAGTTGACAGGATACAAAGTTGGTAAACGGCGAAGAATGGCCGAGAAATTTGTATGAGTTTTTCAAGGATGGAAGCCATGTTTTTTTTTTTTCTTTCCAACCATAAATAAGTCAATGGATGGTAACGTACGTTTCTGTTGGTTGTGCATCATACAGTTAGGATGCGAGAAGTAGCCCGGTCCGGCATTGCTATACGTAGACCGGTTCTACCGGATAAGTTTCTGTTGCCGACCGTCAGAACCAGCAACAAGCGATACAGGCATAGTAAATACAAAAAGGCAAACAGAAACGCCCACGAATCTTTTCCAATTGTTTTCAAGGAAAATTGGGACATGGCAAAGTATTGAAAAAAAATAAAAATAAAAAAAAATTCCTTACCCACGCAAAGCATTATTTTCAATTTTTTTTACAGACACTCGAGATAACGTGAAAACTTTGAAACTTCGATAAAGAATATCGATCCGACGTCGTTATCGGAATTAATAAGATAACGGGAGGATAATCGATTTTATTCATGTAGGATAATTACGATGGAATTGATTATGCACTTTTTTTTTAATTAATTCGATTCGCTTCGCTCAACCCGACCTAACCCTTTTTTTTTTATCTCTTTACGTCATCTTCGAACAGTGTCCACACGTGCTCGTCGCAATTTTTAATTGTAGGAAAGCCCGAGGCATCTACGTGGCGCCGTTATACATGGCGTTGCGACATGCTCCTTGGCAGCAATCGACGTCGAATGCCTTGAATGCGTCTCGGTTAAATGAACGATATGCGCGGAGACCGGCAAGCCGATAGAAAGGACCGGACGATCGTTCGACCGATGTAACATTGGAATGCAGACTGGGAAAAGGAGGAAAACAAAAAAGGAATCGAGCTACTGGAAAAGTTTGATTTGCCTTGCGACACTGTGTATGAGGTTAAGATATATAAGGTTTCGTAGAGCCTACAGGACAGCCGAATAAAGACGAAATAAAATCCCCAATGAAATTACGCTTGTAGGTTAAGAGATTCTCACGAGCTACAATCAGAATGGAAAGTAATGCCGAGACCTTATGGCAGACGCTACAATCTTTAAGGGATTAAGGTATCGAATACTCTATACTGATAGAGCTAAGTACCGCCGTTATAACGCGTGTACTGTTATAAGAGTACTTCTTTGTTGTGGAGCAAAGTGCGTTCGCCATAACACCATGAATATGCATACCGTGGTGATGTATATGCATGTGGTTGACAATATTGCGGTAACGAGATGGAATTAGAAATTCAAATGTTTGATTGAACGAAATCTAGATGCATTTGGTAGCTGCTGTCGTATCGATCAATCGTGGAATTCCGACCACGTGCCTTGTGTCGTCCGCTTGAGGACGAGATGCTGACAATGGGTGCCTTGTAAGGCTACCTGGTGGTATCAGTATACTGGTATTGCTGTTACTGTTCATACAGGAGTGCATGTAAAAGTGCATTGCCAAGAGAAAATTTACAGGAGTGATATGGGTACAGTAAATTGTATGTTCCTTGTGCGATGCAGTACGGAGGGTTTGCGATGTTTAATGGAAATTGGAGATTTTCAAGGGTGGAGGATTAAAATTTTGAGCAGTGTCCGGCGAATGTGTCATAATTAATTAAAGTGCTTAAGTGTGATTAATGAAAAGTGGAGAAACGTATTGACGCTTGTACTGGGTTGCATAAGTAATTGTCATTTTAATCGAAACTGGTAAATAACGTGCATATGTATCATGGGCATTATGTAAGTCTACCGGATAAGTGACTCGGAACGAGATGAACGTATTTTACTGCGAAAACAATTGTTCGGCTTTTTTATTGACACGGGAAAAGTTTGAATTCTTTGAGATTTTGACATGTAACCACCGGTGTTACGATCTTGGTGGAAAGAAATCTTGAGGAGTTGACAGAAGGTCTTTTGGGAATTCTACGTGGGAAATAAGAGAATTATTTTTGACTTTTTCGAAGAAATTCAGGAAATACAGGCCGCCAAGGGAAATTGCATTATACGTATGTGGTAATACTTTGCGTAGAGTTGAGCTAACGAGATTGAGGAAAATGTCGCAGGTAATTCTGGAGGCTTGTCCGTGGAATGAGAAATTGAAATTACTCACCTTCTCTTTGGCGCGACCCGCGTGTTTTTGCACTGTCTTCGCAATCAACGCACCCTTACTCTCAGCCATTTTATCTCGCGTGTGCCGGAGCGTTATGCTGTTACTAAACACAAACTCGACTCGTCTCTGACCGGTCTGTATTCCACCAATAGCAGAGCAAGTGCACCGACGGAAGTGCGGATGAATACTGGAAATGCGGCAGAACTGTCTGTGGCCATCTTACTGAGTTTCCCAGGTACGCCGCAGCGTGGCAGCACTGTCTTGTTCGAGGAGACGCGATTAACCGTCAGCAAAACAGGGAATAAGAAATGAATTTGAGAAAAAGAAATCGAATGTAAAAATATGTGGTATGAATTAACGATGAGTTATAAAGGAAGAGAAAAAGGACGTGAAAGAAGTTTAACTGGAAGACTTGAATGGAGACATCAGCAGGTTATTGATTTGTAAATGGTTTTATTAATAAATAATTCTTTCTTATTTTGTGATGAGGATTGCTCAAAATAAACAAACGTTATGATAAAAATCCACTTTAACAAAAAGAACAGACAGACAATACACCGATGTAATTTATCCGATAATACAAGGTGACGGACAAAGGTTTTTTTTTTCTCTTAATTAAAACGGTCAATCCAAAATCACAATTGACAAAAGTGCTTGTATCGCGGGGCGCGCGGAATTGTAATTACTACTTATAATTTACTTTTTTTTTTTCAATACGATCCCTTCCGCGCGAGCCGCAATTACAAATTACAGATCGGGAATTTACAGATTTGGATCTGTACACGTAGTTCACTCATTGTACCTAATATAAATTTGCTTTTAAAATCTTGGAAAAATTGGATAAGGCCATAACCAATCTGGCGGCAAGGCTGTGCCAGGTCCTTCGTCTCTACCGTATTTTAATTTTCTTGACAATTTTTCTCGTTTATAAAATCCAATCCTTCCTCCCCTCCTTCGACTTCTGTGCTGCTTCTCATATTTATCTTTCGTACTGTCGTGTCAGTCTGTCTGTCAACCGTCACAGTGCCGCCATTTTTCTTGCTTCTTGCATCGTTTGCTGTCTTCTGTCTTTCTGCCACTTATTCTCGCGTCCACTGTTTTTCTTTGTTTTCAAGAAATTTCTTCAGTTCTTCCAAATCTATAACCTATTCCGTATCCATTTGACGTCTTCCTTCTCACTACCGGACATTCCTGACTTGAAGTATTACTTAAACGTGCGAATATTGGTTGTTGTTGTTCTTTAAATCATAGTAATCGCAATTTCGAAATTGATCGATAATAGTAGGTAATAATAATAATATAATAATAATGATCATTATTCATTATCTTCACGCGTTATACATCGCAAGATGTTGTCAGCGCATCGGCAATTTCGGAGACAGAAACTAATCGAAACTTTTTGCCTGGTGTGCGATTTTAATGTTATATAATATTTTGATTTTACCATACTCTTAGCTAAGAAAACTTGTGTTATTGGACTTTGATATATTTCTTCCTATTTTCCACAATTAACTCGTATTACAGGTTTCAGTTTAAACTAATCTTCAGAGTGAAACAAACGATTAACCGTTAACAGTTAGTCGCAAAAATATCAGAATATATAGTTACATCTTAAATGACTCGACAGTTACGAAAATTTAACGCCGTTGAACATTGAAATTTTCTCTATGTACAAACACAATTTCTATTAAATTATCAGAGTCGATTTTGAGTAGAAAACTGATGTTTGTATTTCGCTATTAAGTTCGCACCGAGTTATTCGCAACATATAAATATACAAATTATTCAATTACACGAATGTACATCTTGAAATTTTTTCCAAATTCTGAAAAAAAAAAAAAAAACATGTTTGCATTTAAACACATGCAATTTTGAAACTCAGTAATGACGATTAAGAAACCAGTCAGACCAAATGACTCGTGTCAATCCCTCCGTCAATTATCCGATCGTTCCGGTACGTTATTGTTCATATGAGGAATTTCTTGTTTTTAAATTTTTACAGGAGACACAGACAATTTATGACAAGTGTCAGTCGGACAAGACGTTACATTGTGGATTTCAAACAGACCAACAGACGTGAAAAGATTCGTAATGTCTTCGTTTCTTTATTTTCTGTCCCAAAAATCACAGTGGCATAGTGCACCTCCAATGTATGGTGTAAACCTGTACAAAAGTTGTTCCTCGTTTACTCTATACTTATTACTGGTACAATAATAATGTATTTAAAATGTAACTTATGTAACCTTAGTACTGATTAACGACGGCTGCATTCCAGCATGACCAGCCTTTGGCCGACTGGAGCTAACAGACAAATACGCTCCTTCGAGTGTAAAACCCCGCTATCTCCTTCTGAATCCTCATTATCGTAGTCATCGTAATTTCGTCACCGTCGTCGTCCTTGTCCTTTTTCATAACTGTCACTGTCGTAATAATCATCAGCATCATATTTGTCACCATCAATCTTCTAATATCCAAACTCTTTGCCCACTATGCAACACCTCTAATTCTCTAACTATATACTCTATATAAAATATCGTTAGTATAACTAAAACGTGTTGGGTCTAGCTGGAATGCGGCCCTATTTATGCCATCTTAATCCTTTCCGCTGTTTCATTCACATCTCCCTTTCCTCTTGTATACTTAATTGTTTGTCATTCCACAGACAATTTCGCAGTCAATGATTTACTGATAAATTCACACCACTAACTGTAGTCTGTCATTGGTCGGTCAATTAGTTTGATTCCCAGCTGTTCACTTGGCGGCGCAATTATTGTTATTATTTATACGAATTTTACACTCATTCAACAGCAGCAAAAGAAAACCTTCCCTTAAGGTTTTAGTTCCCCGAATCACCGCCGTCCTCGTGTTTTCTCTTCTTGCCTCGGGTAGGAGACGTTTCTGCGCAATTTTCAAATGATCATTCATTTAATAATCGATTAATCAAATTTACCTTAAATTACGTGATATCCCATCATGTCACTCGAATCCCCTCGCAATCTTTTTTCCCGTGTCGTGCAAAGACAAAACAGTCCCAAGAAATGATACTGTTACTGTATATATTGATTTTGTGAAACAAAGAAAAAATAATACACAATGGGCTTACCTTCTTCCTCTTCTTGTTCATCGTCATCATTAACGTCATCATCGTCCTCCTCCTCCTCCTCGCCCAAATAATCTTCCTCGCAACTGTCATCCTATAAAATCACAAAAATTTCGCTTTTATGTAATTTTTACATTTCACACGGTAAGAAAAAGAACATGACTTTTGACGTTTCCGAATTGGCAGGATTATCGACATGTATAAACGTACCTCAAGATCTTCTTTGTATACAGTCTCTAAGCAAACGCCACAGTCATCTGCTTCGTCGTCGTCGTCATCTTCATCCGATGCTACAATAATTTAAGAAATAAGTATACTCACATTTATATAAAACATAAAAAAATTTCAAAACCAAAAATCGAGTCGTTAACGACAATTAAAAAAAATTCTATAGATCCTGATAACAGCCCAAACCTACCCTCTTCACTGTCGTCTTCGTTAGCATCGCCATCAACGTCATCATTTCCATTGACTTCATCGTCTTCGCTATCATCTACCTCGCAATCATCTATATCATATCTGTAATTAAGATATTATCTGTTACGTAACACTTTTCTATTAGATATCAACACACCACTAGGGAACGTAATGCAGATTTCTAAACTTACCCATCAAGATACCGTAGACTAGGAATAAGGCTGAATACTTTCTCTCTGTAATTATCAATACCCGTCGCTTCATTGTTGAAAAGGTCCAAACTCTTCAAGTTCTTGAATTGCTCCTAGAGTCAATAAATTACCATACGGTTAAGTCGTAATTTTGACTTTATTAATATCACAGTAAAATATTAACTTACCAATGGCTGTAGCGTGTCCAGGTCTTTTATTTTATTTCCACTGAGGTTCAGATGAGTTAACTTAGGGCTCGTGTGGAGTATGTTCAATCCACCCGAGATTCGGTTGTCGCTCAGTTCCAACTGCGTTGAAAAGAAAGGAAAAAAATAAATAAATAAATAAATAACGTTGCCTCAACCAATGTACAAATCAATATTATAACGTATTGATAAGCGGAGCTCGTACCTTTTTAAGGTTTGGTAATTTTGGAAAACCTTTCAGGCTGGTAAGGCCCACGTTGATAAGACTCAGCGTCTCCAGAGCAACAAATTCATCTGTCAAACCAACGATATTCGTACTCCGACAATTATCCAGCACAAACTCTGTGATCTGCAACAAAAAAAAAACGAATTCAAAATTTACAATAGAGTCAAAAAAAATTTTACAATAAGTAAACAAGAAAGTTATTACAATGAAAAAAAAAAAAAAAAATTTTGTATCACACTGCTGCAAATCTGACAAGATAGGAGACTATCACAAGGAAAAGGAAATAACGTCAAGATATAAGTGATGACTAGATAAATAAAGAAGGCCTATGATTCAAGCATAGATTGAAAGTAAAGAGTGCAGTGATAAATAAAAAAAAATTAAGCTCTCAAAACTTTCAAGTAATCGCAAGCACAGAATAGAATCTCCTGATACGATGCACCTAAATGCAACTGCATCCACTTTGGAATTCAAGGTCAGGAGCAACGTCATTTTATTTATTAAACCCATGTCGTATTCCTTCATGGCAAGGTCCGCTGTTAAAATTCAAACGAGCGATAAGCATTCGCGGTGGATGGGCTATTTTATTGATCGGAGAAAGAGAAAGGCTGTCGGATGGGCGGCAGGGTCTATCAGGAGGAGAAAAGGAGACACAGGAGGACATCTAGTGGGGTGTTGAGCAGGACTGGTGAGTGTTTAGTACAAGGGTGGGTAAGGCCGCATCGGATTTTGCGACACGAGGAAAGCCGATGAACGATGAACATCTAGCAAAGCGACATAAGCGAATTCCATGGGCTGTCGGCTTACGGGCCCCTCCACCTCGCTCCGAGTCCAGTGCCGTATCATGAAGAAGGCACCAAGCTGTTGCCGCAAGACGCGATGCTACACGCTGCGCCCCCCTAATTTTAGATACTGTACGACATTCCGCACTTTGGATTGGTCGTGGCGTGCGTCGTGCGGCGCAGGGTGAAAGTAGCTATGAAAACTCATCACAGAAATCAGGGACGGCATCGATCGATCTCATCTGTGGGTCACCAGGGCCCCTTGTCCTTATGTCGAACGAATTTTTATAACCTCCAAATTAATATCGATCTTTCTTTGTCAAAAATGTTGTATTACTTGGGTAAGGTATCTGATATTGTCGTTTGCATATATATTGGTTTTTTTTTTCTTTCATACGTTGGAAATGACCCTTATTCGAGCAAACATACTGCACTTTGAATTCAGTGTTCATTGTATGTAAAATTTTATCGAACCAGACAGACATTGTCGAGGTTAATCAATAGTACAAGATAAAACGAGTTAAACTTCGTTGTTAATTACGCGTGTTGATCAGTACGAGAAGTTTAAAAAAAAAATTGTTTTTTTTTCGGACCTAGGGCAATATGTTATCACGGCACTGGCCTCTCGAAGAACCACGAGTGCAAGACGCGAGGGACTGGCTAACGCCCACGCAGCACTATTTTCAGGCGATTCTCTCTGCAAGTACGTCACTAGAAATTTCGTGGCAATCGACAGACAATAAATGGATATCGATTCTTAAATTGTTATAAGAAATCAGAAGACAAGGTATTCCGGTGCGCGTCTCTTGAGATTTTTAATTTCCGATGGCGTACGTGCCACTTGGCGGCATAGTGGACTCGTCCAAAGATGGCCGCGCCGTGCTTGACGACATGCCGATAAACACGACAACGTAGGGTTCAAGATTCCGAGACATTTACGATAAGATTTCATACGGGGTAACGTTCGCACACGGTAGGGACTTTAGGTTCAGTCTTATAATGCATCTTCATTAAAGACCAAGAGGATCGTGAATACGTTGACACGGAACAAATATGTCTGCCATCGCGCGCACCGGGTCACAATGGCGGCGTCCATTCACACGCGCACCTTGCCATGGCCATTACCTCATGGCGCATACACTTCCGATTCTGTTGACTGGCTGCACTCGAAATAAATTAAGGTACTTCGGCAGAATATTCTAAGCTTAACCATATATTTTTTTTCCACTTAATTGAAGGAGTTCAGGCTCCTGCATTGTTGTATCGAATAAAAATATTTTTCTACCGACAAGTTTATGAGATATTAATTAATGAAACTAGCAAAATAGAGGCAGTGGGGAAATAATGGCCGAATTTAACCGGAAATGTTTACTTAAAAGTTAGAAGCTTGACCTACGTATTAAAAAGTATCAGTGGAAAGTTTGTTATCTTAAGAGCTTGCTGATGAAAATTGAAAATTATTTTTTCAGTTATAGAGAAATAACGTGTCGAAAGTAGTCATGTGGCGTATGTTGCTGTCTTTATTGGGAACCTCTGTTTATAGGACTTAGGCAGGGAAAAACATGGCGGTGCAATACTACGTGAACATTTTTCAAAATTTTAACACCACTTTCAAACTGCGTTACACTCGATTTTTTTTTCACGAAATTTCTAAGTTTCTATTTACAAAGATTGTATATTTGATGCTGGTTACCACGCGCTGTCAATAGGTTAGGTTTAACCACCAACCGTGCAAACGTACTTACAGATGGTACTGAAATTCAACTATTAGTGCTAGTCAAACTGCCGTCCATATAATAAATGTCGAAAAGTATTGCTCGTATTGCTCTTGGGGATAATGAGTATTTGCAAAATTATAAAAAATTCATATTGAAAAATATGATTTGCTATAATTTTATATTTATTTGTGGACTTAAAACAGATTGTATATAGATGTTGATTTGACTTCGGCCCATCTCCGCCGAACTACCTTAACATAAATCAGTGGACTCGTATAAAATAAGCTTATAAGATGGCGGATGAGACAGATATCTTGATATGCTATTACATTCTATGACAAGTGTCGCAATCGAGGTTATGTGATAGGTTCGTAATGAAGTTTTTTTTTTTAGGAAGAAAAAATGAACGACATAGTAATAAACAATTGCAAAGGAATTTAGCTTCCTTTTGTCCTTCAATAATAATACCTTGATAAATCTATAAGGGAGAGTTATCGTGATTGACCTTACGCGAAATGTCAGACGTAATTATCGAGTTTGTATTTTCATTTCGATAATGCAACCGCCCGTGATACAGATGTTTTTCATAATTTCGAATACAATGACGTCCATTAATTTCGATTGAATAATGATAATATTCGAGGAAAAGCTATACGAAATTTTCTATACTTTTCTCTCAAAATGGCGACGTTGCTGATTGCATGCTCTTACGTGAAATTTACTATGGCAATCGTGCGTTCTACTGCAGCTACACGTGAACGCGGCATCTTGGTCGAGAAAGAAAAACAGAGAAAAAAATGCTAATAGCGCAGAACAATTCGACGCTAAGAAAGTAAAACGTTTAAACAAACCAGAGTAAATTGTGGGAATTGTTCATTTGATAACCGTCGAAATAAAAAGACAAAAATATTTTATCCCTAACCTTGTCCCAATTAAGAAAAAATTCTCGCTTCGAAAAAAAAAAAAATCATTATTTAACCAAGTAATTTTTTTCAGCACACTAGCCCTCTCAAAACTGATTAAATAACGATTATGCGGAAGATGATAAAGTGACATTCGAAGGAAGGAATCGAGGCGTTTCATGTCACCGAACGGAGTCTGCAAACATATGTTTTTCCGGCACAGTCCAAAAACGAGGAAACAAAATTGCGTGACGTAGATTTTACCAATAATCATTCATTGACTCACAATGCTGTTGCGCCGACCCTTTGCAGTATCCAAGGAATAAAATGCACTCGCGCAAGACAACAAAGGACGACACTTGTCAATCGAATTTTCATTAAACACTTCACGAGTGACTGCTGTAGGTAAGGATAATCATAAAATGTAGCTAGCGGTAGTTTTAGAAGAAAAGAACAGTCTAGTGGCCTCTGGGAGAAGGTACGCCAGAGACCAAGCTACCAACGCCATGCCGTGTGCTATGCCATGGTTGAGAGATACACATTGGCCACTTTCATACCAACAGTCATGCTCGAAAATCTTAACGAAGACCCAAGAGTAATGAATAATATACATATATTTGAATTGGGATAAGAGAATGGCAGATTGGTAGAAGACTGGAGAGTTTTTGAGAAATTGCCGAAGCTTTAGCGAGGAAAGATGTCAATTTTTTTATGTATGCTAATTTTCACGTTTGGAGGACGCTGCAGTTTTGAGCCTTTTCAAAGATTTTGCTCGTCTCGATTCGATCGAATTTGCAAATGCAATTGAGACAGGTCGTACTAGGCTGACTTGCTGGTTAGCTGGAGCGTTGGCCTTGCAACGTTTGCACGTTCGAAAATAAATCCGATACGCGGAAATACTTCAAAACAAACGACCATCGCTCGATTATCGTTCGGTCGTGGACTCTTTTTCTTTCGCTTAATATTCATCGGCCTAGAACTGCCTAGAGAATTATTGGATTGTATGATTTTGCGATCGGGTATAGGCATGTCTAAAAAACTGACCTGCGTTGGAAACTTTCCAAGATGTTGCACGATGTCACGATACGCCACGCCATGCCGCACCGCGCAACGCCACGCTGCGATTTTATTTAATTTGGAAAATTATTATGCGGCACGTTCGTGGTTCTTTGATGGACGATCAATTTTATCCTTTGGTAAACGTGAGACGGAGACAATGATAATTTCGAGTTATGACGACGAGGCGTGACAAATACTGACATACCTGCTGTTACGAGTTCTCTCGAGCGTAAAAACGTGTTTCACTTTCAAGTCCACTATGGCTTCCATGATTTTTCGAAAACAGGAGAAATACCGACGATGTCAGAAGTAGAGAAAAAAAAATGGACGTCTTGCACACAAAAAAAAAGTTTAGATCCGGCAAAAATATCGATTGTCCCGAATAAACGTGGTAGGATACGAATGTGAAATCCAATGAGATTTATGTAAGGAGCTTGAATGGAGTTGAGAGTAAAATCTCACGAGTAGCAACGAAAAAAGACAAATTCGAAAATAAAAAGAGAGTCAACGGCTCCATATATAAATTAGAAATTCATAGCCAGGCCACGCTAGTCCCTGTTGCAGCGATATTTCCTGTACTCCAACATTTCGAAGCACGACCAAGACAGAGAATCACTTGGAAACACCGAGCAGGACCAGTGTCCATACGAAACCTCATAAGAGTAGCGTAAAAGAAGAATATAAATGTGAATGTAAATGAAAATGGCAACAACGACAAACGGTAGTATCAGTGGCGGCGTCGTCGCCGAGGAGCCGTGGAGGCCCCCCAAGCGAGGAAGCACGCCATGCCTCTGGTGTCGTAGATGTCCATGTATCATCCTAATCAAGTACAAGAAGTCGACACTGCAATGGATTTTCGATGGCCACGCGGTTCCAGAGCCGGTAAAACTCCATGGTTTTCGGCGTTGCGTCTTTCGTACCGGGAGTGTGCGGCTACGAGTGCGTGGTCGTCGCGGTTCTCGGTGGGGACATACGAATGATGATGATACACGGTTTAGTTGAGACACATTCGCCTGCGAACACCGCGGTGAACACACACCCGCGACCCGAGGAAAGCGTAATAAAATAAGTGGGGTTCGACTTACTTCGCCGGGGCTCCTTCCCCGCTTCTCAAGGTCTATCCGCTTCTCCATGGCCTCCAGATCCGTTTAAGACTCCTAACACCGATCACTGCACCTTCCTGCGTCGCAGCGACTAGTCGCAACCTTGCTTTCAAACCGGGAATATGACGGACGGACGGTCGGTCGGTCGCCAGTCGGACAGAGCCACCACCGTACCGAAGAGCCAACCCAACGGCGGTTCGATTCTGGCTTAGGCCCTACGCTCTACGCTCCACACCGGACTGGCGGGGCCCCCACACAATAACAACCCAAGAGGCGGGAAACGAAACACATGTCTGGCACTACTTTCGAAGCGACCAATCGGAGTACAGTGCTCCTGGCTATTTTCAGATTTAACTGCCCTCTGGCGGATATCGCTGGGAAGTAGGATTGATGCGCCAAAGAGTGGCGTGAGGGAAAATTTCTTTGACGCTTGTTACGAAAAAGTCAAAAATATAAGACATAAAATGATTGAGAAGGTCTAGGAATCTTAGGGTACATTTTTCAGATGTCTTTCTTGACATTCTCTTGGATATTCAATTATGCTTTCTTGTGCCAGATGGTGATTGGTCGATTATCCTCCCGGCATGGAAGACACGAGGCTTCCGTTCCTTCGATCTTGAGTTTAGATTTTATTACGCGAAGCATATTTTTTACGTAATGCATTCTGAGCATGTCACTTGTAAGTAACACTAACGATGACTGACAACTTGACATCGAAACCCTGGCGATAACTTTCCGGTAATTGTGCTTTATACGATCGTGAGGGATATCGAGCGAAATATTTGGTATATGGAAATATTATGCCACTGCGGTAATATAACCGTTCTTGCGCATTATGATTATGTAGAAATTTTATGTAAATTTATTATCAAAATTTCTAACGTTATTTTTCATGATTATCCAATTTGATCTTACGTATCTTCAAATTTGACGATTTCTTTATTTTTTTTTTTCAATTCGTAATATTTTTATTTGAATAGTCTCGAATGTGGCGCTCGGTGCCCTGACGCATGCTACGGCCCTGTTCAATACTAACGGCTATTGCAGCCAAGCTGTGCCCTCTTTCGACTTCACTAGCCACCATATAGGTACCGTAACAGTCGTTGGCGACATGCGTCCGGCAGTGAATTTAAACGGGGAATGCAAAAATAAATAATCTGAGATTCACAGTCACTAAAGAGGATTTAAAAAAGTTACTCCAAGCGTATCGACAGTCACCAATTTTTCAATAGAAGTTTCTCATATGTATTGCAGAGTAACAATCGGGACGCCCCACCGCAAAATAGTCCCTGGAAGTGAATCGAAACTCGGTTTCCCGCGTGCGCAACTACACTTGAATGATGTCGCTGTTAATGCGTCGTATGAGACCAGCATTTATGTACGCGGAAGGTAATATATATACGCATTCCCTTCCGGATTGTAAAAAAAAATTCCAGCTATTTTGTGCAAAGCATCGAACCAATCCGAAAAAGAAAGTTCTCTTCTCGTGGACAAAGCTCGAAATGAACGATATGAAAGGAAAATATATCTCGCAACGTCAGATTAGCTTCGATCAAACTGTAAAGTTCGAAGGTCATGCACATATATCTACGGCCTGAAATCGATTATATTAATACTTTTCCAATCGTTAAAATCCAAATCTTGAACAGGTACGTTGGGTTCCTTGTAAAGATCACGCAATATCGAAGCAATCGATAGTGCCAGAAGTGGATGTAATTCTGTGCCTGTCATGATGAGATAATTAATATTGTCTCAAAAACGGTTTGTAAAGAGATGGGTAAGTCCGATACGAGCGATCCTTCGTGCGTACGGCTATGTTAATCAAATTATTGGTTTCAATTGATACACACAAATTCAATTGATATCTACGAATTTCCAGGAATGTTATACAACCAGTTTATATAATCCCTGCCACGGTCTACGGTACATTCTCTGAATCTATAGTTTTATTTTGATTAAATAGACTATTTGAGAACGTCTATTGAAAAAATTCAGCCGTAACGCTGAATAATTATATCTCCTGTGACATAACAGTATATTAACTAATATGGCTGATCATTCTGTCGTTAAGATTTTGGCACCCCATCTTTACTCCATGCCAGAATAATCCGCCCCTGGAGGTGTAGAATCCGTCAAGGGTTGAGATCAATATGCGCTCATTGATTGCACTATAGCTGGGCTGCGTCGACCCCTGTGTCTCCTCCTCGCTTAGTTTTCTGTCTTTACACCGCGTTCCACTAAACAATAAACGGAAAGACTTGATGGTATCAATTTATTTGTATTCCTTATATCATTGCCTACATACTAATGCTTCGAGTGGACTGTGGATGAAAGCACTGATAAGCTTCATTTTCTTAGAAACTTTATTGACCCAGTAGCATAGAAATCTGATAGAGTTATTGATAAGAGAGAAGCGACACGGTTAAATAGTAATTCTTTGTTATAGACTTTCAGTTCTCAAATACACGATAACTGTGTTTTTATGCATAATCGGTAGATATGATTTCAGTCTTACAATATGTGTGTACGATTTATAAGTTGACGAACGAAATTTTTATGAAATCTTCGTGACGTCTTGTAATGATCAATGATATCGACGATAAGGAATATGTGGGAGAAAATTAAAAAAAAAAAAAAATAGAAGTGTCAAGGGTAATGATTTTTATTTGAGCATCTAAGGAGCATCGCGATGGCTTCTTTATGCATCGATTGCACTTGCAATCCGTATCTTGACGTATGCATCCTATCCTATAAATAGATCTTGCTCTCTTTCTTCACATCCTCCTCTGCCATCTTCTTCAACTGCTTTACCACCGACGTCATCGTCTTTCTCCTGCGCAGTGTCAAGTGCATACAATACACAAAGTCCAATTCCTTCACAATGCAATTCTACTGTCAGATAAAATATATTATCGACATTGTATCAATAATGAAGCATTTGAGTAACTACAGAATTTTGACGGTACATCATAATTTGGAACATTGTTGATCTTATTAAGCCGAAGTTTGTTGACAGAGACGCAGTGTAGAAGATACTGAAAGAATTTACGTTGCAAGCTGCAGATTGAAAATAGTAGATTTTATAGAAATTTTTATTTAAAAAAATATAATATACATAAAACAGTTTTATATACTTAATGATTAACATTTCTAACATTTTTTAATGTTTCCGTTAACCATTGCAAGTACAGAAAAATTGCCGCTGCTTATTATGCGAGAATTGACTAAACTACTGATAGCAGTTTGTACAAGGTTTGCATATTAATGTTATCTATTGCAATGTGTTTCTGTAAAGACGTTAAATTACAGAAATATATTAGAACGTGTCACAGTACTGGGTTTATTATTATGGCTTTTCTTTAATCAAGCACAAGTATCAAGCTGTCTTACAATGTGTAATGTACCATTCGTACATTGACATATTGAAAACATTTTACTCTCGTGGGATGCACAATTAAATGAGTTTAATTAAATCTAAAAGCAAGCTATGCTGCTCTCATTTATTATGCAACGGTATTGTACACATTCTAAAAATGTTTCAAGAGCTACGATTATTCTCTTCAGATCCTGATAACTTAACAGAGAAAACTAAATTTCCATCAATCAACATCGAACTACAATGTGATAATAATTGATGCAGTTTAAATTGAAATGAAGAAACAATTGGAGCAACTGCATAATATTATTCTGAGGTAGCTAATTAAATTAGATGCCTGTTAAAACGAGGCTTTAATGCAATAAAGAAGAGACAAAAGTATAATGATCTTCGCACCATAAGGTTTCACATTGATATTAGGATTTTTGACATTTAAGCCATATTATGACAGTTGTGATTGAACTTGCTGTTTCATTACCAGCTTATATAAGCCTATACGGCATTGAAACTATTATTCCCTGCATAATATTAATATTTACATTAACTTATCCTCTAAAGCCAATAAAATACAACTTAGTCGAGATATCCACATGTATATGGATTCTAAGGACTAATCATGGCCCTATTGAAACTATAAAAATATTCTATCCTGACGTACTGGCGCAAGGGAAACTCATAGAAATAAATATTATTTCAATTGTAAATTAAACATCCTTGGCGCCACGTTATCATCATTGTGTGTATATATATACAGAAATAATATATATAGAAAACAAGAACTGTTAGTACCTAATGCAGGAACTTCCTAATGTATAATTCACCTATTGTTGTGCTTAGATGTTCTTAATATTCGTTCCTCCTCAATATTATTGGCGTGCCAAAAGAATTTCCCAGTTTCACCACGTAGAAAAGAAAATATAAATTTAGTATTAGGATGGAAAAGAGAAACACAACAAATTAAATACGCCCATAAAAAATTTCTGAACAAGTGTAAAGGACAAAGAGGTGTTTAGCACCATTAGGCTATAGAGTAAAGATAAAAAATTTCACTAATGAATATATAACACTTCAAGTGTTTTGTTTCAACTATGGAATAGTAATGTATGCTTTAAATATAGCAATTAACAAGCTCATTTAGAACTCCCAAAAACGGAGGACATCTTCAATAAATTCAAATAGAAACGTGAACATTGAGCAGACAAGATATTTCACTGGAAGTAGTATGTGATATTGTTTTGTACAATTAATGAAATCAACGTGAATTAGCATGGTTAGATAATGTTCCATTCGTTCATTATAATCTAATGCCACATAATCGTCGGAATACCGAGTTTAATTTGTGTCATCGTTTATTACCAACAATGGACGATTCCACTGTGGGTCCATTTTCAGAAAGTAATCTTTTGCGACTACGTACTGCTTGAGATGTTGTGCTGATTTCAATATGGCAGATGGTGTTACTGTTTTCATTGCTTGTACCACCAGTACCTATAGTCCTCTTAGTACTGCTCGGTGAGTCAGCGTTGCTCACAGAATTTTTTCTTTTAATGCCGCCATTTGCTTCCTGCTTCACAGGAGCCACTGACGATCGCGTTTTTCGTGGCTGATAATCCGGCATTGCTTGCATTCTTTCCAATGCAGCACGTAACGGTAGTAAACCAACTGCGAATGGTATTTCCTTACTTGGTGAATATTCTGGAAGCTCTATACCAGTTTCACGATCTTCCAATATGTCAGACATGTCGCCCCATAGTGCACGATTCACAGAAGCTATGGTATTTAATTTAACAGGAACACAAGGAGGCACTTCTAGGTACTCCATTTTCTCAATTTTACTAGAACGTAATTTGCTGCTATTATTTCTTGATCTTTGATCGCTTTTATTACTCTGGACCAGCGATAAACGAGACTTATTGGCATTTTTTTTCAATAATTTTGACGAGCTCCGTAACGTACGAGTATTGTGTGAATTTTTTTTATTGCTCTGTGACGAATTCATTGTATTTTCATCGGATATCCTTTGTTCCGATTCTTTAACTTTACGTTTCAGTTTGTTTAGCGTCTCTGTGGCGCTATTAGAATGATCTTTTCTTGTATCTGTATGCTTGTCTCTTGATCGTTGAATGTCTGATGTTAAATCATTGTTATTGACCGAGTCATCAGTGTCCTGATTGTTCAATCGAGTGCTTCTTCGCAGCGCAGGCACTGTTAATATGTTTGTTTTACACACAACACCGTTTGAGTCTTCGATGCTTAATATATGATTGTCCATGGAAAATAGTTCCTTCATTTGTCGAATTTTTGTATTACTTTTTACGTCAGCTTTCTCCTTCTGACCATTCAGTTTGATATGTGAGTTATGTTCGCTAGTGTTGCCATTCTGGCAAATTGCATCTCTTATCGTACAACCCACTACGGTCTCTATGTTTTCAGTACTTAAGCTTAATATGTATTCCGTACTTTCCATATCTAGGGATGTTGAAAGTGTTATTGGCGTATCACTCTCCGATGACTCTTCCAGTAAGTCAATGCAATTGGCAGTGGGTAGTTCAGGCGTGGCACCATTAAAATGTGTCAAATTACTTCTGGGTGAATCGGCTGACTTGCGTCTTTTATGTGTATAAACTTTCAGACATTTTCCTAATTTACTGGGAATATCTGTCAAGTCGGATGTTTTTTGTGTGAAGGTTTCAATGTTTTCTTGAGTACATGGCAACATTAACGACATGGGCTTTTGCTCAGTATTAAAAAAATCACAGCACTGTTCATACAGTATCGGTTGTATTTCGCTATCTCCATTGCATTTTATATCATTGTCGATATGCTCTATCGGATTGTCTATACGATTATACATTTTTGACATTTGTTTTACTTTAAAGTCTGAATTAATTAAGGGTTTTTCGTTTCGTCTAAGCACAGGAGAACGTGGCACCGCGGATGCCTTTCCTGTGCTAGTTTCCTCTTTTTTAGCTGTGCATGTTTCTTCGTAAAGTGTGTGCTCGACAAAGTCATTTTCTGTATCACAATTCGTAGTACTACTTTGTGGTGATTGATTTCCATCCGAATCAATATCACTGTTTCTAATGGACTCAAGTTCCAAATGGTTTTTACTACTTAACTTTCGATGGACTCTTACTTGAACACAATTGTCTTCGTCAACGATGTTGGTATCTTCATCGTCGTACGTAGCTTCCGAATATTCGAGTACCTGAACAGCCTTCTGCAAAGAATCTCTGATGATCTTTGTATGCGACTTTTTAATAGCATTTTGAGAATCCATTATTGTTCCAGCAATACAAGCTAATTCCTTCACCTGTAATTAATTATAGAAGATTATATAGTGGATCATCTGTACAGAACAAGCCATGCACAATGGTTACCTTAAATATTTTTGCTGCTTCCAATAACGATGGCAAGTGCTCCTGAGATATAGTAGTTTCTCCACAGTACATAAACTCAACCATAGCCTTTAGTATTTCAAAGTTTAAGTCACTGAGTAATATAACTGGCTCTTGACCCAGATCTTGTTCCAGCATTTCCTGTTTATTTTACATTGATACAGAACAACAGTTTTAAGATATATAAAAATCTATTGACATAGCTGAAAGTTTATGTAACTTATATCTCAAATTGAGATATTACCGTTAATTAGGTAATTATATCAATAAGTAATATACATACCTCAAAATAAAGACTGCAGGAGGCCAGTACCAACTTGTGAACACGTAATTTTTGTTCTTCGCATATAAGAGTTACATCAACTAAAGCTTGTCGAGCTAGAAGACCACTGAATCTTTCCGTAACATGTCCTGCATGGCCAGGCCAATGCAGAACATATTCCTCACCACTCTCGACCATCGCTATTCCTGTACACGACATAAAAATAGGTGATAATCTTCAAGGTAAAATGAAGATATCCTTTTATAAGCACATTCAATCATCACAGTACTTACCATTGAGAAAAAAGTAATTGGACGCGTTGAAGTTTCTCTGTTGTCAGAAAATCAGGAAGAATCCTAGCACGATATGTGTTTTAAAACACAATGAAACGTATGCAAGTAAATCTCGACACTGAACTCCAAAAGAGTAAAAGGGTGGTAATACTTAGCAAAAAAAAAAACTTCAGACAGCATTCGAACCAAGACACATTTATAAACTCGTCTACATTCCGAAGCATCTATAGACCACAATACGGCTGGCAGACTCAAAATCTCGCCATCTTACCTCATAACATCTCAGAAACATCGACGGATACATCGCAAACAACGCGAACATCTCGAAAGATCAGTGAAAAGCATGAAGTAATCGGAACGGAGAAACGGCGACCAATATTCGAGACATGGTTAATAGTATCAAGTAATGTTATTGGTTGCGCAGCTGTTCCAAACCGTGTAATTCATAGATAGGGACTAGAATCACACAAATCAGAGATCAGTACGGAGACGCACAACGCTACGGTTTTAGGCGATACCAAAAACATGGCGCTAAATCGTAGCGGCGAGTCCAGGAGTAGGATTTTGTGATCATCGTCTCCGTCGATAAAGCGTATGCCGCGGTAACCGAGTTGAACGTGATCATAACATGTAGCTTCACGGGCAGAGGTTCTCAGCTAATCAAAGCTGATTCCCAGAGCAAGCCTTAGAACGAGGCCGCTCATCAGACAATGCCTAATTATTTTTTTTGCAATCTTAAATTCGAGTGCACAGTCGTGAATCGCACGTTACATGTGAAATCTATCATAATACGATTGTCAACCAGAGATCTGTTTTAGATTAAATAAATTGGTTCCAAAGTATTGAGTGTAAACATTTTTCTTTGTACTTTCCTATAATGTTGCTGTGGACCGGCACTGAATCACCTGAGAGGTGTGACGTTGTGCAACCTGCGATGGTTTGGTCAGGCACAAATAGGCTTTTTAAATAGTTCTCGAGGAGTTCTAAAGTTCCTGATAGGTTTTAACAATAGTTCTGATACGTAACACCGTTTAAATATTAGCATACAATTATTTTAGATACTCATAGCTGCCTTTAAATGACTTCTCGTTATCAACTACTATGATTACGACAAATCCGCTTTATTACTATAATTTATATAATATACTTAACGCAACACACTACCTACAATTATTATAGATTTATGCGCTCAAAACTGAACTTATTTGACTTCCTCTTATCAATTATCATGGTTATCATAAATTCGATTTAAGTGAGAACGAGAGTGGTGGACACAGCGAGGACCCAAGCTAGGTCCACCACAACCGTTCTCACTCACCTGTAATGGTAACCTCAACTTAATACATATATCAGAATTTTGGGCTATTTTTGGATTCGCATTATCGACGGAGACGATGATCACAAAATTCTACTTCCGAACTCACCGCTACGATTTAGCGCCATGCTTTTAGTATCGCCTAAAACCGTAGGCGTTCTGCATATCCCTACTCGTCTCTGCTTCTTCGTTGACCGATGATAAATGGAAGGACTCAGCAGAAATTCGTGTCGTTGACTGAAGATAAATAAACTAAGCAATTTATCGGGTTTGGCGTCTCGCATACCTGCAACTCGAGTTACCGACTGAAACGCTAGTGTTCGATCATGTGTATTTTGTGTATCCATAAAGCGTTCAGGCCTTTTGTCTTCGGTTGATTTTAATGTATGTAACAATTCTCCACTGTCTCTATCATCATCTTTTTCTTGAGACTTTCTCTCTCGGACCTTCGGTCCACTTCACTCCATCTCTTCCTCTACACTCTCCCCGTTACTATCACTTCCGAAAAGGCGTAACACGGTGAATAAATATATTTCAATAACGACGCCATACTAATCCTCTACGGCGCGTGAAAATAAGTACAGCGACTAATCGTAACAAGAAATTAATTAATTCGCATCCGATTATACACGCAGTGCAAAAATATCGAAGTCATCAAGTAGCCCTTAGTGCCAATGGACAGTGTAAAAGAACGACCTGGTCCTGTTAAGAATAAAGAAATGAAATGGAGAAGAAGACGAGGATCAGACGCAGCATGTCAATGACCAAGTATTTCCGTGAGTCATTTATTCCTCTCTCTTTTCTTTGACATCCGACATAGACGTAAGCGACGAATCAAGCACAAGAAAGAATTTTTGAAAAATCGTCAAAAACGTATAATTTCTAACAGTTAACGACAAAACCCATGCTGTACTATGTACTTAAGAATGTCAACAATTTTTCATGGGTTAAAACTTCAACGTTGAATTTTGTTTACCTTGTCCTAATAAAACCGGTAAACCATATACGTGAACAGCTTTCATACCGTGCGCAGCCATATACATAAAGAGAAAAGGAAGCAGCAGTAAAGCGTAAAGAGACATAAAAATCCAAGTAAAACTTTTTCAAGAGTTGCACGTCGAAAATCATAGTTCAGTAGGTACGTAAGTTTGGTTGACGTTACAGCGTATCTACTTTATACATATGTACATACATGCATGCATGCAAGGTACGTGGACCAGACGCAGCATGTGGTTTTGTCATCAGCAGTGAAATTTATTCGTCTCCTCGCTACGTCTCATTAAGCTCGTGTCTCGCGCGGGCCGTATGAAAAATTTCAGCAGTTTTACCACCTGCGGAGCTTCTTGGTTTTTTCTTTTTGTCGCAATGGCGCAGAGTATCGTACATACGTACAAGTAATTTTGAGCGAAATTCTCCACTCCGTTTATCTTTGCGTACGACACAATTGCTTCGGGTTGATTAAATTTTTACGATAAAAATAGGAATTACCTCAAAACTTTGTTCCTTTATATTTTTTAAAATTATTACGCAATCACGGCAGGGCTATATCTTCTTCCTTCGAAGTGTCTTGCAGGATTTAACTAAATTTCTAAATTCAACGCGTCTGGTCCCTGGTGCACCTGAAATTTTACTGGGGCAATTTGTCGACTACCTTCCACTTGGCACCTGAACGACCCTACTGCAGTTCTCGAGGATTGCCGAATCACTGCAGAAATTCTTGTCTTCTTCCATCTTTCTTATCTTACTTGGAGTTTTATCTCGCTCTATAGATTTTATTTCTCTTTCATTCTAGACCAGCATCCACCACTTCGACCCATATCGTATACATATACTGACTCTTCTACGAGGGGATCATGTACATATGTACCAGTGATGCTGCAAGTACCGATCAAGTTCTAAATGATCGACATCTGGTGAGTATCGATTCTGTTTGATATCGTCGTATTTAGTATTTTTTTTTTACAAAAATATTTTTATTTACAAAAATAATTTATTTTCTTTAAACAAAAAAACATTGCAAAATAATTTTTTCCACTTACTGTACTTTTTTTTTTCTCTGAGTAATACCAACCTAGTGCACTAATATCTGCCGGCTCGGAAGCTCAGGGTGTCATGTAAATATCGCGGAAGCATTTGGCTCATCAGGACGGTAGATTCGGACGAAGATGCACTCGATTCCATTTAATTCTACATTTTCCATGGGTTATGAAAATCTGGAATGAAGCAAAGCTCTGGAATTACAATAGCAAGCCGTGGAGAGCCGGATGCTGCCTGGTCCTTTCTTCCTCCGGTCTCTTAATCCTTAGGCAAATACTATTTGCGAAATGAGAAATGCCCGAGTCCATATGTCAACAGACGCTCGTGGCGATATTTCTGCAAACCTTAATCATCGGTCGTGCGAATAACCCCGACGTAACGCAAGATCGCAACACTCGATGACACATCAATGACAGTGTCCAATGATTTTTATTTATTTTTTTATCTCTATCAAAAAACAATCAAATCTCGATCGAAGATCAAATTCAAAAATCAAACATTCGCTGGTATCAATTCTTATCGCTAATATATAGAACGGTATGGATACTAATGATCCAGCGTTCACGTGTATTTGACGTCCAGGAATTATCTCTGACAAGCAATGGAAATTGTACGGTAGCTGATAACGATAGTAGGTTAACGGATGTAGAAGTCAGACCGACGACGTATACCGGAAGTAAATATAGATCTGTTATTTCTAGAGACACGTTTGCAGATGACGAGTGTGTAGGAATGCATCGGGAGACATTTGCATGGACGAGATATTCTGATATGTGACTTTCTTTTTTTTTTCTTTTTTTTTTATCAATAGAAATTTAAAACGTCGCTGAAAGAATTGACGTAGAAACTTATCGATTGATTTTTTTTTTTTTTCCCTACATAAAAAGATATGTTTTTGCATCGACGTGGATATGATCCAAATGGATGAAGTATAAAGTTTAGAGAGGAGTTACGTCCCAATGGGGAACTATGTGGTTTGACGTTACGTCATTTTGGGTCGCTGCCTTTCAATATTAGAAAGGGTTCCTTTTTGCACACCCCTGGGAAAAGCTGCCGTCGTTTGAATCCACTCTATATTGTCAGCTATATATGTATATCCTGTATACCGAGTGCGAATATTGGCTCGTGCGATTTTCGCGAATATTTCGCCTTTTCCATCCTTATCCTCGAGTTCAATCTACTTCAATCTTATTTCGTATCCGCCCTTAGGATCGGCCGTCGCTCTGGAATATTCTTCACTCGTATCTTTAGCTTTGTCCTGGAATGCCTCTTCGAGAGGAGTGATAGTGGGTGATGGAAAGAGAGAGAGAGAGAGAGAGAGAAAAGATTCCTTCAGGAGATGAGATCTGTATGGAGTCCTTAGTTGGCTGTAATATAGGATAGCAGGAAATTGAAGGAAAAAAAAAATTGTAAGGATCGAATAATGAATTGTAGCGATGAAATCTTGAATTTTGATAATATTGTATTTTGTTCTTTTTTCTTTTTTTCGAATTTTTCTTTTTGCTTCTTTTTCGTATTAATCATTTTTTTGTAGCTTCTGCTTTTATCTTTCGAAGTTTTTTGCTTTGGCATCTATAGACGTATCGTGCGTGTCGCTCGTATAATTCAAGGGCGAAGGTAAGGGAGAACCGATGGCCAATGCATTTATGACAGGAAGGGTATCAATATTTCATCTTGGTTTGGGGCTTCCTCCCCCCCGCCACCCCCTCGAAGAGAGAGAAAATTCCTCGGTTACATCCTCGTAACACCCTGGGAACTTACTAGCGCCCAACATCTTGGCCTCTCATACCCCTTTATTCCTTTCGGTGGCTATGAATAAATCAGGAGGATTACTAAGGGTCGTATCATATGTCCGTGAAGGATCGTGCTGAGAATCGTTGGGTGATTTTCGATATTTTAATAAAAAAAAAAAAAATATATTTTTTTTCTATCGCTTAATTTTGACCGCTATTTCTTAAGGGGGGTTGAAACTCGATACCAAAAAGTCGTAGTCAACGCAGTGGCGAGCATTAAAAAGTTTCGTATGCTCGGGACACGTGAAAACGGCAGCTTCTGCGTGGGCAAGACGATAACAGGGTCGAAAACTTCGTCATTAATGAATGGAAGACGCCAAGAAATTAGATAACGTTCTTGGGCTCTTTCGCAAAATGCCTTAACGATAAATTCACTTTGACTCTGCCTGTACCGAAAGTTTTAAGTAAATTTCGTAAATCCCCTTCGCCACCGTATTTGCTACATCCCACGATAGATTGGAAGCTTTTTTTCGATGGAGGAGTTTGAAAAATTATTTTCGAAAATTTTTTTTTTTTGGACCGAGCTCCGTACGTTAAGTACGTAAATTCAAAAAGAGAAATTTGTACATATTCGAGAATGGCTTTCGCGTGTGTGTCCAATTTCGAGGAGAGCGGATGGTACAGGAAGATAAAAAAAAAGAGATGGGAGACGGAAGAAAAAAGAGAAAAAGAAAATATTATGCAAAGCATCCACAGTATTCGCTGCTCTTCGGCAAAGAAACTCGTTTCGAAAAGTCAAGATCGTAACGCGCCTGGCAAGAGCTTTGGGGGGCGGGGGGTGGGGTGACTTGCCGATTTATCCTCTCGGCTGCTGTATCTTCCGTAGAATGATGGATGCTCGTGCGATCCAACGCACAAATTTGCTTTCTTAAGCGATTTCAGCCCTGCGAAAGTATCAGACTCATAATGTTTTTAGGGCATAGTTTTTTTTTTTTTTTTTCCGAGACTGTGGAAATTCGGCATTCGCCACCGTATTGTTCAAAGCCGACCATATACATATATACATATACATATATATATATATATATACATTTATATGTCTACGGTTATATCGCAGGAAAGTCTTCATTGCTCTTTCCAAGCGTGTTTTATATCTACTGCCTTACTCAATCTCTTACGTGACATACATGGTGGACATACGTGAGCACGTAAAACGCTATATGATGCTGAACTACCCCCAAAGGGAGGGTTGGAAACAGCAACACTCCCATTGGCCGTAACGCACCATACATTTTCGAGAAAAACTTGGAAGTCTTTACTCTTTTTTTTTTTTCTTTTTTTGTAATAAATTTCTTATACTTTTTTTTTGTCCCACTCCTCCTTGTCCTCTTCGCGAAATCGATGACCTCGAAGGATGGACGAGTGGCAAATCGTTCGGACGACCTCACGTCCTCGTGCTTCGGACTTCGAGTCTCGGAGGGGGGGTAGCTTGCGTCGACGATGCTGATCCGAAAAGATTATTGGCAAGTCGCCAAGATCTTTTTAATGTGGCTCCTATGTACTTTCTCTGCCTTTCTCCGGACTCATCCGACCACTTCGTTTCCATAGTTTTGTGCATTTATCTGGATACGCGATAGCCTGTGCTTTTATTGTATACACGAGATCTGTTTAATCCACCCCTTGATGGAATCGAATTTTTCTTTTTTTTTTTTGCAAAAAAAAATTCATGCATACTCCAGGATTCTTATTATTGGTCCCTTGTGGTGGGGGGGGGGGGGATAATAAGATTTTGAGTCGTTTGGCCCGAAATGTTTTCTCGTTTCTTCAGCATCAGTTTGGATCCCCACTGAGGTTGCGTGGGTATTTTTGTTTTGAACTTTTTAAACTTTATAATCTTAAATTAGCTGGGAGATTACGTTTTGGCATTTGGTTCAATTATGTTGTAACGGAGGATAAATTTTATTTTATCTCCGGGAAACGAGATTTTCCTCGGTGGATAAGATTTCAAGGACTTTCGTATGTGCGACGGGCCGGGTTGGATTTTGTAATGTCGAGAAGCGGAGACGTCGGATACGCCATCGAGCTCGAGGATAGAGGCTGGAATTAAAGTGAATTTAATTTCTGACAAATAACCTCGCGCCAGAGTTTTCGGAAGTTTCCGACCTTTTTTTTTTTCCAGGTCGTCATCCGGCAGGAGATTGGCCAATGATAAACGAGCTTGCACGGGACTCGAACTACTTCCTCTGCTGTTGATCGATATATACGTGTAGTATATATATAGATATGTCGATAGGTATTAACTGTCGGCATGACGGGTAATAAGGTCTTCGGCTACCTAATTCATAGTGAACTTCGATATGAGATTTGTAGGTCTTTTTTTTTTTTTACTACCCTTAAAGCTTTCAAAGAACGGACGGGTCGCGCCTCTTGTGAAAACTTCGA
This sequence comes from Calameuta idolon, assembly GCA_030142285.1. Taxonomy (NCBI): domain Eukaryota; kingdom Metazoa; phylum Arthropoda; class Insecta; order Hymenoptera; family Cephidae; genus Calameuta; species Calameuta idolon. The sequence continues at coordinate 104,874 of JARQSV010000820.1, read as the reverse complement.
CGATGAAAATACGATCGAAGCGTGGAGACTGCGAAACTGAATTTTTGATTTCGACCAAGGGAATGCAGGAATATGAAATTTGGTTCGAATGTGAAAAAAAAATTTTTTAATAATTCAGGCAAAATTTTGCGGCAGCTACGAGGTCTGATTATCGAGTTTGCAAGAAACTTTAAACGCGGGTATAAGAGTCTCGCGATAGGCACGATAATCATCCTTAATGCACCACTTGTTTTGACTAGAGCTAAAGCCTGCGAGTAGCGCAATAATTAATGATCAGTGTTAATCCAGAGCGAGGATAAAAATAATTGGCTGTTCGTAAGGGCACCTACACGTGGAATCCCCCTGGACAACTCTTTGGAAAAAAAGGGCTTTAAATTTTTTTAAAAAAGAAAAAAAATTTAACGATCCATAAGGGATCGATAGAAATCCATACCTCATTCTCACGGCTCATCCTGGAATGAGGTAGGCTGATTTTTTTTTACTCCTTTCTTTTTACATCCTCAGTGTCCCCAAGGGCTGAGCAGAGTCTGATGATTAGCATTAGAATAAATTTTGCGATCGATTCGTATTTTTCGTAAAAAAATGTTTGATCCTCGCTAATAATCTTTTGCAATTTACCTCGCGACACTTTGTTCTGCTGCATTTTTGCGGATTCATCGTGCGAAGGTTCACCGTAAGACGGGGGTTGCGCGCGCGCGCCCAAGGCTGGTCCTGATCTTCTTCAGGGTCTACGGGTATCGTAGCGTGACGCACGGTGGCGCCGCGCTGCGGGCAAACCTCGTAAACTCGGGAAGTAGGCGAGCACCGTGCCTGCGGGTCAGTCGTGGGTGCAGTGCGTGCGAGAGCACCGGTTGGCGAGAGCTGCGCGAATTTTAGAGACCGGCGTGGATTCGAGTGCGCGGGGTTAGGTCAGTGTCACAATCTGATGGATATTATAAATATAGGAAAGAGACAAAGAGAAGACTTATTTTATGTATAATTTCATCGTACCTTGTGGATCTGCCATAACATCGTTATACACGTATGCAGTCCACACGTAGATGCTTAGGAGCTCTATGGGGTTGATTGGCATTCTTCAGTGGATCACACCCTTCGAGATAGTCAGTGATACGCGGGGTCGGTTGGAGGTTAAAATCAAGTAAGGAAAGATTTTTACTTAATATTTAGAAAAAAAGATAACTTAGACGAGTGAAAATATAATTTTTAATTTTTGGACGTTCTCATTAGATTTTTATTAATTTACGACCTCTCGTCGAATTATATTTAATTTTAGGCTAAATTTGATGTAACTTTGCTTTTTGGGCTGCAGGGTTGTATTTATCGTTACCCAAATAATTAGTATGTCCTTCTTACTTTTTGATATGTACATTCACAGTGATCGGGATTTCATGTGCAATCAAGAATATACCCTGTGTACGAATTATAGGGAATTGAAATTCATTTGCGATAAGCAATTGGACTTCAGGGTGTAACGGGTTTTAATCCCGATTGGATTGGTCCTCTTAACGAGGAGGATGAACGTCACTGATCCGTTGCCTGTACCATGTTTACACCTTCGCAAGTCTAAGATCAATTGTATTTCTCTTACTCGAGAGATTTCCTGTTTACCAAATCATCCCCTTTGATCGTTCTCCGATCTCGTTCCCACAGGACAACGTAAAATCCACCCAATAGAAGTTCATCCGGTAAGTTCAGATGCTGCAGCTTTGCACACCAAAGAAATTTCCATCCAGCCGTAAGGGGGAATCGCGTTCGAAATATCCCGTGGGATATTTCTCATCCGTTTAACATTTACGTCGGGGCTTCCCCGGTTTGTAGGAGGTTTCCCATCGCTTTTTTTTTTTTTTCTCGAAAGGAGGTAAAATAAGATTTTTTTTTTTTCCCGAATATACGAAAACCAGTACTCGTGCGTCACTTATCTTGATGTCGCAGGATATCACGTGATCCTCGAGAGCGTAACGTGACGTCATATATATTTTTTGAAATTTCACTCCGTCATATTTTTTTAACAATGATCTTTTTCTTGCTCCAGAATCGGACCGTGCGATCGTTGATCAGGACGTGTGATCTGCCGTCGAAGGGGTTGAAGGAGTCTCGGCACAGTGGAGTAGTGCGCGAGTCACGAAGGGGTGCACGATGCCCCCCATAATAGGGGAGACTCTGCGCGTATGGTTTCTCTCGGCTTTGGTAGTGCACGGGGCTGTAGCGGGAAATCCGGACGCGAAACGCCTCTACGACGACCTCCTCTCCAACTACAACAAGCTGGTGCGTCCTGTGGTTAATACCTCGGACGTGCTTCGCGTGTGCATCAAGCTTAAGCTTTCGCAGCTCATCGATGTGGTAAGTCATGAGAAAACCTTTTTTTTTTTTTCTTTATCAGACCCCGACAGACTTTTTTTTCCCGATTTTGAAAATTTTTTTTTCTTCCGTGATAACAAACCCAAACGTGACTATCGATAACGGGCTATTGATCTCCGTCGATAAAAATATTGAGAAAATGAGAAATTTGAAAATTTCATTTTTCCCTTTTTCTTCCAAGGTTTCTCGAGAAGAAAAAAAAAAAAAACCCCAGGGATAATCAATGTTCATAATCTTGGAATTTTAAACCGGATGAGCTTTTCACGGGTTCGCGTCGAAGCAATTACGATTTAAATGGATTACGCGATCAAAGAGACTTTATCCTTATGAAATTTCTTTTTTTTTTTAAGACGGTCGACGGCACGGAAAGGATACGAGAAACTGTTCTTATTGCTGGGAATAAAATTTCTGCTTTATATCTCCATAGCCCCTAGTAGTATTTCTTTTTTGCGTGTATCGCTTCCATTTACGGTTTCTTTCTTAAGAATATATATATTTTTTTTATTATCAATATTCTTGTCGTGTATCGTAAAATAAAGGAGAACCACTCACCGGTGGGACCGTATCAAATATTATTTTCGGCTACAGACTTATCAAATTCTCAACCTCAAATTGTTTTCAACGTTAAAAGTCCCACATTCGATTTCTTGTAATTCGGGTAATTTAATTACAGGCTTTGGGTAGCTTTGAGCAATACGGGCGTTTATAATTCAGGCGTGAAAACTATGCACGGCTCTGTACCGATTAATTGCGTTATCGTGTGCAGAGAATTTTTTTTTTTATAGCTAATTGAAAATCTAGATGGCTGTACATAATTTTCTTCCTACGGAGTCAACCCTCATCGATATTCGCGTTCGGCAGACTCGAACGACGAGGTTCAATAAGGATTTTGATAACAAAGAAAAAAAAAAAAAAAAAACCCGAGGCAAAGGCACGAGATTTTTTTATCCGTAACGACGCGCAATTTCACGAGGATTTTCCGTCGCGGAAAATTGTATGACAGATTTACACAGTCGCGATAGTGATGCCTGCCCGAGGGAGCCTGACAGTGATACGGTACAATGAGAATCAGCTAGTATTATACAATGACGTAAGAGCAGTATACGGTATCGGTATAAACGAAAGAGGAGCTAAAGAGAGAGAGAAAATAAAATTTAAAAAATACGTACGCGATTTCGTCCGCATCGTTTTTTTTTTTTTTCGTAATTCGATTGATCTGATTTTCCCTCTTCGTTACTCACGTGAGCGACGTTTCGATATTATGGGAGTTTAACAAAAAAAAGATCGAATAAAAAGTAAGGCGGAGGAACGACGCGCAGTAGGACTCAGGAGAGTAGTGGAGATAAAGAGAGAACGTTATAAAAGCGATAGGCAAAATCCCGTTGAACCCGTTATAAATTAGCAGATTCGTTTCAACTGTGACACCCGGTATGTTTTTCTACTTCAACGTGAGACAGCAGGTTCGGGGCGTCGAAGGAAACGTCGAGTTTACGAAATTGTCTGCTAGAGGCGTCCGCCGCTCTGGTCGCGATGCTGCGCGCGCAGCCGTCCCATGATCCTCTGCGAGGAAGTGAAAAAGCAGCGGCAACCCGAAAAGAAACGAAAACGCATTAAAGTACTGGACTCTGAAGTATCAATGTCTTGACGTATGCATAAGGCTGAGCTCACAGTCGTCGGTTTTGAGTTTCTTGTGTTTATTTATTCTTCTTCTTTATTTCCCATCATTTCTTCTGCCGCCCTAGAACGACGAAGCGTGGCTTATGGCCTTTCGCAAATGAATTGTGACATAACGCACGCGTAACCTACGCCCGGATCCTCTAAGCCTTATGAAACTCATTCTTCGAAGCTTATCGGCTGGTAACGGTCCTGCTTTTATCGTACTCGTAAAGGCTCGTTCACACGTCGTTAACTTTCTTCGATGTCACGTCGCGAACTAACCCACTCGACTATGAAACCGTTGTCGATTTTAACAAAACTCAGAACAGGATACGAGATGGGTGGAAGCATATGTGACGAAAAAGAAAAAAAAAAAATGGAGGTGCATTACCGCGAATAACTTTTTTTTCGACACCCTTCGGTAATTACATACGTCTAGTAAATAATTAACGCTGTGTATTGTTTCCGGTAGAGGATGAAACAGTGTCGCCACCATGGTGCTGGCGGGGTCGTCAGATGAGGGAGGGGGGGGGTGATGCTGCTGATATTTTGAACTGGGTGGAGAAGACAATCGGGCAAGGAGGAAGGGGGGGGGGGGCGCGGGAAGGTGTCAAGGGGTGACGGTAGTCGCATTGATCCAATCGAATGCCAGGGGTGGAATAAAATTATCGGATTTCAGTGTGAAGTGTTTAGTGAAACCGCGGGAACTTATGTCAGCTGTTCTCATAAATTTTATTTGCTCGATTTTACCAGGCCAGGGCCGTATCACGGTTGTGCATACGTCGCAAGTTTACGACACAGTATATATTGATTAAAGAAAATTATTTTTTTTTTTTTTCCCAATTAAATTAATAACACCGAATGCACCCTTGTCGGTCTAATTTAAATGTCTTGTAAGTAAAAAAAAAAAAAGAAAGCAAAAAAAACACGAGAAACGATCAATACAAGCTTCTTAATGTAAAATCCATCCAATGTACCCGTCGTCGTTCGAAATGACGCTTAAATTAAGCTCGACCATTCGCAGTCTTCTCGAAAGGCTTTTGTTAGTCAAATATAATTCCCATAGCAGCCGCTATAAATCCCCTACGTTTCTATCGGTCACGTTTGAATTCCCACACGTATCATGTAATTTCATGAAAACGCCGCACAGAGCCATTGTCTTTCGCTGTCGACCACATAGAAATTAATGCAATCTCGTATCAAAACCGTCGTTCATGATTTTCATGAAAGTTTCACGCTTTTACACTCCCCCCCCCCCCCCATCCCCCTACCTCTGACCTCCCCTCCATCCCCCCTTTCCAACATCATCCCACGATCTCGCAGACAGGTCGTCCCCTATGACACCTCTTCGAAACCGGTCCCTTACCATTCGTCCCCCCCCCCCCCCACCTCCCTCCCGCCACCGAATTTCAATTCCCACAACACAATCCAACTGCTAAGTCTCGTTGCGTCACGCGCTGTTTTCTACTACCGAGAGACGAGTACGCACGTCTGACTCGTAGAGCTTGCGGTATATTTGAATATGGCGCCGGTGTTGGTGTATACATTATGTAAAGTAGTTCCTGATTGTCCCGCAGCACCGCTGGCATTGCACAACGTTATCCCGCGACTATGCATGTATATATATAGATATATATAGGTGCCTTCGTTACGTTGCATATACGTACCGGTATGTATAAATATATCGTTATATACTTACTCAAATATATCGGTCCATAGTGTGTAGAGTATGTGTCGGTATATGAATATATATATGTATATAAAGACCCGTGGCCTAAACATTGCTATTTATGGCAGGAGCGTAACGCGCGGGTGGCTTTCAAGGGGTGTTTCCCACCTAGCCTATTGTCAGTACAATTTGTCATAAGCCTCCCCCCTTGCACTTTATATGCAACCCTCGGCGATACCTACACGATAACACATTAGCCACACGAGCGTGGCTTTTGCCAGACTATGAACGTGGTCAGTGGATCGTGGATCGTGGATCGTGGATCGTGGATCGTGGATCGTGGATCTTCCTCGTTATTAATATATTGCCAATCAAGGGTCGGCGCTACGGTTTTTTCTTGTTATCAGTAGTATACCTGGCCAAGCGGTTGGTCGTTATCATTATCGCATCGTGGGGATTAGGTTGGATTTTGAAAAATTTATTTATTTTTTTTTTAACGACAGTCTTTAACTTTTGTATTATTGGTCGTGAAACGGAAGGAGGGGTCGGAGGGGTGGGTCGCTTGGTTTTATGACTCTTAACCGAGTCTTGGCGTTTCTCGATAACGACGAACCCGTGATAACGTACCTGTACGTACGTGATACGTAGTGCAGCGAATGCACTCCGTGATAACGCTCGATATCTTCGTATATTGGATTTTCACTTTTGAAATGGACTATACTCTCTGCATATTCCATATGGTGGTTTAAGCTTTCTTATGCTTTCTACGTGCAACGTGTGTGTGTGTGTGTGTGTGATCTTTGTAGCTCGTATTACTTTACGACAGCGGCAAGTTAAAGATAGAGAAGCGGAACGTGTTTGATTTTTTTTTTTTCGAATTTTCAAAATTTCCAAAATTCTTTGAGTACTGTTTCTCTTTGATTGTTTTTTTTTTCGTATATTCGTGATATCCGTGAATTTAATTTTTTTCACTTTCAATTTAATGCGAAAACTTTGCAGTCTGGGTGCATTAACGAGAAGAACGGGCAGGGGCGGAGCAGTCTGTGCTTGACGCGTAAATGTGCGTACACACGTGCATCGAAGCACTGCGGAACGTTAATAACGCACGGGTGACGATTCTCCGCGAGAAATATTATTGTGCCGCGAATTTACGTCAGGCGGAAATATATAAATTGCGCAAGGGGCGGCTCACCGAGGTCCGGGACCCCCTGGCGGGCAAACCCGTAACCAGGGGGCGATTGTTTTCCGTTCTCTGTCGTTCGAAAGCGGTCGGCGTCAACTGACGGGGTATTCCGCGTGCGTGACGGATCACACGCGTGCAGAAACGTTTTACCCGGAATTTTCCCCCTTTTTCTTTTCGTTTCGTCAATTTGTTGAGTTTTTTCCTTATATTTGTCTCGGTTTATTTCGCCCTAGAATTTTCCCTTATTTTGTGTCGGGGCAGAGGGGGTGGGGGTGGGTTAGTACGTGTATCCAGCGATTTGACTATCTTTTTTCTCTCTGATCGTCGCATCGCCTCGGCATGGTAATACGTGTCAGGGTCCTGTGGGAATACGAGAAAGTAAATTAGCCCCGAAGAATAAAAGCAAGAAATGCTTTCAGGACGCGTCGTGCATATGAGCAATGGTTATGGGAAAAGTGGTGAGTTCAGCCGGGACGTTGGTACGGGTCTAAAAACTTGTTAGCCTTTGAAAAGTTTTCGCGATTTGTCACACGGTCGTCTAGGAATTTTCACGGCGAAAGAAAAAAAAAGAAAAAAAAAAAAAAAATTCAAGTCTCGCTAAATATTTGCACATTCAATTTTATTGGCAATTTTGAAGCCGTGCCCCATTCCTACGGGACGGAAGTGCAAATCCATACGGGCGAACGTCATGATCGACCGCGTGACAAATTTACGCGCTGCGCGGTAACCCGGTTTTGCAAATATTTTCGCGAATTTCATTTTAGCGCGCGAGTGGACGCCAAATGCGAATTAAAGTGCAATTCGACAGGGCCGGGTCACGTGACTCGTCGTTATCGTAAAAACTACGGCGCTTGGCGACTATACCTATTGCGCACGCTGCTCGCGGGAGATTTCGTTAAGGCGTTATTTTCACGTCAACGACAGCCGTTGAAAATCTTTGATTCTTCGACGTCCGAGAAACCCACGGAGACCGCAGAGTGTGTCGCTGAGATTCGCGAAAGGGTTGAAGCGAGGTTCGTTTCGAGGTGGGTGGGTGGGTGGGAGACACCAGAGTGGCGAATGTGCGCGACGTGGAACGCTCGCGGAACAATGGCCGTGACGAAAGCTCGAGGAAAGTTGAGTGGCAAGTAAGTAAAGTTGGCGAATTAAGCCAGGCAGAGCGGCCACTTGAAAGTGCGGCTTTCCTATTTCGCGTCGCGACTTTTCCCCATTAAAATTTCGTTAAATATTAGCGAGCGGTCGGGCGCGTCTTTCCATCTCGTTTGTATCTTAAAACGTCACGGCTAAAAGGGGTCGGTAAAGCAGGGCAAAGGGTTCGAGGACCTCGAAGACTCGATAAGGACGTAAAAACAAAATTAATACTTTGGAATTTCGTCATTGCAATTTCCTTCCCTAATGCCTGACTGGGGTCTTCGCTGTCCGTATAACGCGTTGGGATGGGGACTCCTTCCGATTAATTTAATAAAACCCAGGGACGAACGAATAGTCGTGGGTCGAGAGGGGTTAGGAAGGGCCTGGTCCTGATTTCAAAATTTTCTATGACGTCACTCCAATTCTCTAAGTCCCCAATCAATTGGATCTCCTCGTTATCTTAATATCAATTTGCACTACTTTTCTTTTTTTTTGGAATAGACCATTCGGTCCAAGGGTTGAAAATTTTGAAAAAAAAATTATATCAAGTCCTATTTTCATCGATCCGACCGCGCTAGTAGTCGTGGTAGTCTTAACGTCACCCCCCCTCCCCCCCACTGCACAGTGTCGTTACCCAAGATTTTATCATCAACCCTTATCATTTCGTGAATCCTTTGTTTCTTAAGGAGCCACGTGCGTCTCCTAAACAGGCAACCCTCGAGAAGTAAATTGCCCCTGAAATACTGGAGTGTCTCGGAGATAACTGTCCCATCACGAATTTCTCTTTCCTGCAATGGGACGCCTGAGGGACGTCGAGAATGAGTAGCGAACCATAACGACGTAAAGGGTTGGCAGGGTGGGGGTTGGGGTGGGGGGGGTAGTTTGACATCCCGACCGAGGGCGTGTAATTACATGGGCTTGTTTAGTGAAATTGACTCGGTTGAAATTACTCAATTAGCATTGTCAAGGAATGTCTTTGTCAATGGGGTGGGGGTGGGGGGATTAATAACATCATCAATCTTGCGAAATTAAACTTCTGTCTGCACACGAATCCGGCACGCGTGGCTTGACGGAGCAGTAAAGAAATGAAGCAGGGATAAAAATAACTTATAAATACGAAAGCAATAATCTCCACAAACGTCTTGGTCTTTACTTGGTATTGAAAAATGTATATATATATATATATCTGGAATATAAAAAGATTGAATTTCACAGCTTCTAACCGAACTAAAGACAGCTGGGACGCGTCGCGATATTAAGGCGAGGAAAATGAATATTTTATTTAATATATCTGCCGTTCGAGCTCTTCGATATATTATATTTGCCATCCCTTTACGTTTCCTGCTTGAACACCCTGTATATAGCTGGGTATTGGTTACAGGTTGATGGCTATATATATATATACATATATATGCACTATAGCGGGCACTTATTCCTTCCGAGTCGTATTACACTCGGAGAACCGGATAACGTGACTTTTTGCTCTTGACGTTTCGCATCCGCAATCGTATCGTGAAGAATCGTCAGAGATCACTGGGAGGGGGGCGGCGGGGAGGTTCAGTGACCGATTGTCAGTGGTGATATTTTTTTTTCTCGTATCTTTTCAAAAAGTCCCTAGGAACTGCGGTATCCGTCGTAAGAGATATATAGCGACCGCGAAGGAAGGGTTAAACGGCAAAGGAATTATCTATCGGGTGGATTAAAGCGATTAAGGTTTTACGAACGATTTTCTCTTGGGGGTCTCTCGCTCGCTATCGTTCTTCTTTTCACGGAGTTACGTGTTCCTCTCTCTCTCTCTCCTTTGTACCATTCTGCCGGGATCGGACGTCGGAGTGATGGAGCACCAGGAGCTGCCCGTAATTGCATTCCGAAATTATCATCCCCGAGCGATCTTCCATTCGTCGCGAGTTTCGCTCCTCGTTCGTTCATTCGTAATAAAGTTTCGGTAATTTCGCTGCCATCTAGCGGCTGGCGCTCGAAGCTAGTTTTCCAGGTATAGCCGAACGTAAACGACAAAGTATAAGGAGGGACTGTGAATGCAGGAGGAATATCGTCTGATCATACTCGTGATTTTCTACTGTCGGACCTAACAGTCCCTGTCTGGCCATTCACGCGTCACATCTACTTCTAGAAGCAAACAAACCGCCCGTCCTAACAGCCTCCATTCCGGTACCGTATCCAGTTGCCGCTCTCGCCTTCTCCGTCCGCTCGGCTTTTCTACGAAGTACGTAAAACTCCTAGGAAAACGTAATGGCTCTCTTTCTCTTCCTCCCTTCCATCAACTTCATCCACCCTTAAGGCCTGTAACAGTATACGGTGCCTTCCCTTAATTCCTTTGCGTTATTTCATCCCTCAGGCATTCGGCTATTCGTTCCCGGTCGTCGGCTCTCTGCCTTTCTTCGCTGGCAATCCTCCTTCCCTGGAACCCACCCTGGGGCGCCACTTTCTACCCGAGCACTGTAACCGATAAGGGCGGACACAGGCAATTGGCCACTTTCACCCTCGCCTGCCCCGATATTCCTTTCCTCAAGAAACCTACGTAGCCACAGGCTTCAGGATATTGCACGTAGGAATGCTGGGGAAAAAAAAATTTTTTTTTTGAATATTTTTTTTTTTCTTCAACCCCTATCACCATCCACTTTCGACTTTTATCTTATTCACGCAAGTACTGCAAATTAACCGTGTTTACGATCGACCACCCTCTAAATCCCTTACTTATCTACCCTCACCCCCCCTCCGTACCTACCCCCTTCCCCAAACCCACGAAACTCTTGTATTCAATTTCCTTAATCGGTACTACAACTTTATCGGGCAGCCTGGAATTTCGATCAATTAACAGTTAACGCGCGGCGATTTCAACCCCTAACGATACTTTCTCGCCGAAAACGCGGTCGCTACGAATAATTCGGTCTGCGCCGACGAGCCGATCGATATTCAGGCTTGATAGCGATTTCAATGCTGTTTCCAACGGACAGTGCCGGCTGCTTTGGATATTCGCGAAATTTTACGCGAATAATAATAATGCCATGTATTATCTGCCGATTAATCTCACTCGTGTCGATGATCCTCGTTAACATTTTTTTTTTCTGTATTCAAGATATCTGTAGTCTCGATGGTCGTAGGGGATGGGTGGGGTCGGATTAAAAAATTTTCTTTTATGTTGCACAACATTGCTGTATATTCAGCGCTGTTCAATTTAAGCCGAATATTCATGTCGCGATTGACGTTCCGAGGAATTACCGAAGTCATCTCAGCGATTAAGTTCGA
>JARQSV010000820.1:68981-91227 GCA_030142285.1 Calameuta idolon | reverse complement strand
AAAACCCCCCCCCCCCCCCCCCCCCCCGAACACATGTATATTCGCTAGTGTGCATTGTTCTTGAAATTCCAGTCACGTGACCGACTGCCGACGGAAGCCATTAACAAAAAAAAAGAAGAAGTACCATTATCGAGATTAACGTTGACTCTTCCTTTTGTCAACCCTTTGTCGAAGGGTAACCGGAGGGATGATGCTGCGTGATTTTTTTTTTTTTTTTCATTTCCCACCCTGTAGATTCAAATCGCCGACGGTTTATCCAGATTCAGTCATCCGACTCCCCCCCTTTGCTCTTGATAACGCTAAATATTGCGTAACTTTTGGCTGTACCGTTTCAGGCCAAAAGTAACATAACGGGTGTCCTTTATCAAATCGTCCATTTTACTCTCGGCCGATCTTCCCTTATCATCTGCGACACTCTCGACCTTGCCTCACTTCTATGGGCTCTCTTATCACTGTAAATAGCGAGTTCTCGTTGTCGCGTTAACGACTCGCCTGACGATCAGATTTCGCTAGACCGTTACTGTGGCCGCGGGGAAGATGCTGCGAAGATGAGGAAACGCGAGAGATTAAGAGAGAGAGAGAGAGAGAGAGGACGGCTGAGTAGAGCCGAGAGAAGATTAAGAATGATAAAGGAAAGTGTTCAAGAAGATATTCAACACTGTGAATAAGTTTTGTGGTGAATATATATATATATATATAGATATATATATATATAAAGGTTATTTATACACGTGCTGGAAGACCTAGTTACATCGTTCTACTCCCTGGTAATTATTCAGGGTTCGTGACTCTAGGGAATGTTTTTTTTTTTTTTTTTTTTTCAAACACATAATTCATACATACTCCGTTTAAGCTTACTTGCGTTCCCAATGCACTTTCTCTTACGACTCTCCTGTCCAAATAAGCGGTCAGCCTTAAAGCAACATTATTCACTCCCGCTGCAGAAACTCGCGCGTTATTTCTATGTTAATATATTTCATGTTTGGCTTTCGGCCAACTAGATTGCCCTCGATACCAGTATATGTATGTATATCCACGTGGGTCCATCTACGTACTGCACACTGCACTGCACACCAACTGCATCACGATGCACCGATGCAGCGTGAACACATATTGTACAGACACGCGAATGTCGCGTAGAGACGTTTGGGGCGTTTAGTATTTTTTTTGTTGCGAGGATTGACATTGCGAAATACTTCCTCGACGATTTCCTTCTCAAGCTGCAATCACAATCGGGGCGACGAGTTTTCATGAATTTAGGCGCGCGTCCCTTATACGTTTCCTTTCGGTCGACTGTTACCTTATTTAGAGCGACGAACGTAGGAGAAGATCCAGGATCTGGCTTGTATGTGTATATATATATATATATATATATATGGAAGATTCCAGAAAGTTCTTTCGAAACACTTTCCGACTTTGCTTTTTGAATGTTCCCGCCGGCAACGAGACGTCTTCATGCCTATACCGTTACGTATTCTGTCACGATAGTTTTGACAGTCGGGAAGCTTCGAGAGAGTTCCTTGGCAATGACACGCTGCCCGTGTCTTGAAAGTGCCAACATCAGCTGGGGCAAGAAACCACTCTGGTGACGACGTCCTCGGGCGTCCTTCTTCGAGGCTCTCAGGGTCGGAGTCCCTGTCCCAATGCCTGTGCTGGCTAGGGTATTGTAATGGTTAGATGTATACACGGTATTACGCTATCCTATATATATATATATATGTGCGTGTGTGTATTGAGAGAAAGGGAGAGTGAGAGAGATGGGAAGTAGTAGATATGCTATAGGTGGGTAACGTAGTACTCTATCTCTCTCTCTCTCTCTCTCTCTCTCTCGACTGTCTTCGTCGTGGACGGTATTATTAACCTCTGTGCCCTGTTAATGGCGCCGGGCGTCTCGAGAGACCGAACTAATGATCGGCTCTCGTCTCCTCCTAAGAGGAACATAGTTTTCCTAATGAAGTTTCGCAACGCGAAAAGTTTAAGGTAAATGAGCGTCGTCGCGACCGCCTCGGGTTGAAAGTGTCGTCGCTTTCTTGGATATATGACAAACGAAGCGATCGAACGGGGCAGAGGGGAGCGCGACGTTGAATTTATTTTTTCTTTAAAGAAAATTCTTGACTGTCGAGGTGGGGCGCAGGAGGGTCCAAGGGTAAGGGATGAAAGTTCCTCGGTGGTGGGGGGGGGGGGGGATGGTCGAGGAGAAAATAAAAGCATGGATCTTTCTCTGTCTACAACGCTGTCAAGAATTGCCGTGGAATTTTGTGTTATTTTTTTCTATTTTGTAATTTTGAAAATTAATTTAAGCACGGGAGAGGGGGGGGGGGGGTGTGTTTATTATATTTTAAGACGTGGCAGGGTAATTATGCTAATGAGAAAATAGACATTTTTATATCAAAAACTGTACTTTCGATTTCGCCGATGAAAAAAAAAAAGAAATTTTGCTGTCTCTCTCTCTCCTTCCCTCTCTCTTTCTCTCTCTCTCACTCTCGTAACTCTTAACGTTCAACTCGAATGAAAATGCCGTCGCGACCTTCGTGTGGATAATTCACGATACTTGCTCATGGAAAATTATTCAGGCGCTATTTTCCGTCGCGGTCTGCTTAGGCGCAAAATCCTCTGGGAAAACGGTTCGGATCTTCCTCGTATATGCATACATACGGATAGCTTTATATTAGGGAGCCATGAAAATTTTCAGCCGCGTTCCTGAAATTCGTATTACGTCTTACAAGCAGCTTGAAGACGAGGGTGAATGGCGTTGAGGATCGACGCGCTAAACGTTCAAACCATAACGAGCCAATGGATCATGAATCTTTCATTGAATCCGACACGTCGATTGAATTCTTTAATTCGTTAATAGCGTTGCACATTATTGTTATTATAAATTCCGCGAAGCAGTGAAAATTCGTGAAACACAATAATTTGACTGTTTTCAATGGTAGCGGGGAAATTTTTCACTTCCCGTAAGGTAGTCTGGATAGTCACGTGATCCATTCCCTGATTCAAATTGGAATCTTCTTCGAATTTCAATTCAATACACTTTTCTGGATTTCTCGACGGCAGCGACGCTTAGCTATGCGGGACAGAATAAAACGCTTTAAGAACTTGGCACAATGGCGAGGAAATATCGATGTTTGAGGATAGTCTCGAGCCAAATGGAATACGGGAAGATGCTGAGTACGGATGAAAATTTTCACCGAATCTTCATGAAAAATTTTTCATCCCCTCGAATATACCCTTGAAAACGTAATGGTATGCATCGGTTGAGAGTTTTTTTAGTGTTTTGACTTTTTTTCTTTTAATCGGAGCTTCGCGCGTCACGTCACAAAGCAAATAATATAACTAGACCAGTCAGTGATTTTATTTTTGAAAATTCGCAAAAATCTAACGTCGGCTTCCGTAGTCTCCGATCTTCTTAGCGCTGCCACCCTGACAAATTTTACACAATCTTCGTGTCGTGAAAGCTGCCGGAAAAAGTCGACAGAGTACATTACCGCTAGTACAGTCTGGGCTGTGTATCCCGGAACGAGAAGTTACGTCGAAGGTACACATAAACTTACCCTTAAAAATTCAAGTAGCAAGTTGACGGTAGCATTCGAGAATTCCTATAGTTTCTTCGTTCTCTTACGAGGATAACTTTTCAGTGCTGATTTAATTATCTCAGGTTAATTTACCGACCGGATTATACGGCCTGGCTATCATTAAGAAGTCTTTCGTCAATCAGCCGAGAATCTTCGTAATTTCGAATGAGTGATAAAAAAATTTTTTTTTGCCAAATTTTCAATCCTTGATACAAAAGTCAAAAAACCCTCGTCCAATTGAATTGTCCGCTTGACCCGTACGATGAAATAATCACGTACACCAAGTACGAATTGTAATTCCCTCTTACGAGATTATTCGACCTTAATTGAACAGTGAGATTTCATCGATCCTTTCGTCCTCGTCATCCCCACCCCTTCTACTTTCAATTAGTCCGAATCAGCATTCCGGAATAATTCATAGAACGGCAAGTTATTCGACGGGGGCTTTTCATCCCCAGCTATAGATATGTACAGAGCAACAGGAGGCGCGAATCAGATTTACATACAGAGTTGGTCAAACGATGATTGCCAGGGTGGGTGCTGGGACTGGGCGAAAGGACGAAGAGGGAGCTTGTTTAATTACTCCTGCCGAATTCAATGCGAATTCTACTTGTCGTTACAACGGATTTCTACAACTAATAAACCCCATCGATCCTCCTAATATTCATAACTCTACCCCCTACTGTATTGAACTATGTATGGTATTTCTCAAAAAAAAAAAAAAAAAATGCAATCACCTCAGTACTATACCAGTCAAGATTTATTTTCCTTGGTAAATAAAAATATTAATCCTCCGCCCCCCCCCCTCCCCCCCTTACCACTTTACCCCTACACGCGAGACTTGTTAGCGATTTTTTTTCATTTGTTAACTTGGCAAGCGTGCACGCTTCCGGCTCTGTCTTTCTCCCCCTCCACAAACTGTATTCCAGATCCGTTAGTCATTTTCTTTACTTGGCCCCCCGCGCCCCCCTCCCCCCCCTTTTCTCAGCAGCAGCAGCAGCAGCTCCCTATACTTTTATTTCCCAAGAATAACTAACCAACAGTCTCCTCTGAATTGTCTTGACCTACATTCACCCGTGCGACTGGCTAACCTCATAAAACTGTCCCGGAAGCGCGGTAAGAGGTTCAGGGAGGCAGGGAGCACCCACTAGCTTCCACCATACCCTGCACCGACTTCCGGTCTCCACTTGGTGCACGGCTAGTGCACGGGACCCACCCACGTAGAATCCAGCGGCTCCTAACGTCGGGCCATCCGGCCTGTGCAGTGATACATGGTCGTGGAATGGAACCAGACCCTAGTAGCTAGTGCTGTATGTATGTACGTGCATTTGTGTATATGTATACGTGTGTGCTGGTCCTCCGAGTTAACTAAGCCGAACCTAACCTACCTTCGTGGTGACTAGGGATTATTTAAGTCAGTAATAACCAGGGCCGCCTCGAACGTCGTCCTCCTTCCCATCGTCATCCTCGACGATGGGCTTTGCACCCTTCGCGTCAGCCGCGCTTCCAAAATTTAATTACTCCACGCGGGCGCTGACGCTCCTCTGGCTCCGCGGCTACCAGCTGTAGGCGGCTGGAAAGTTCGTTCGGCTGCCTGATGATTATTTCGTATGGAATTAGGGCTGAGCTTTGGCTAACGACGGTCGTGACTGTTTGAGGTAGTTTGATTGGCAGGAAACGCGGGGGTGGAGGGGCGGGGAGGGGCGAGGGGCGAGAGGGGGGATTGGTACGATTCTTTTGTTTTTTTTTTGGGACAGAAATATCTTTTAGCGGTTGGCAATCCTGCTTGAGGATTTTTGGTATTTTTTTTTTTTTTCGTACAGTGGTAGCCTCTCTCGAAGGCGCTGCCGATAAAATAAACACTGGCAATGTTTGCTTTTAATCATGGGGTTTTTTTTTTATCCTTCGCTATGGAAATCATCCGAAGTCACTTTTCGTTATGGGGTCGATCGTACGTAATTGTAGATTGACTTTTTTTTTTATGGTGAAATATTCGTGGGTTACTTCGTATGCTCGCTGGTTGACGTGGGTGAATTTTTTGTGGGCGAGAGAGATAAAGAAATGGAGCGATGAAATTTTCATGGGGATGTAGAGAGGATCTATCTTTCGCTCTCTCTCTCTTTCTCTCTTGACCTACCTCTACGTCATGTAACCAAGTGGTGCTATAAATTTGTCAAGTTTATGGGGACGGCGTGTTCACTTTGTTATTACTCACGATATATGAAATTGTCGATCGTTTTGACTTTTCGTTTTTTAATCCAATTTTTTGGCTTTTTTTTTTTACTTTGAATTTCAGTTTTATACATGCGACTCGAATAACGCGTGTGTGGGCTATCGATTTGTTATGGAATTTCAGGTAATGGTAATATCGAATTTTCTATGGGATCATATAGGATCGTGTGGCGATTGGGCCCAGTGGATGGGATGTCGAAGCAGCTTTTAAGTTTCTTCGTGTTCACCGAAGTTAGTTCGAAGTCGAGAAGTTTTAGGGGTTGCCAAAGACCAACCCCATAAGTCCCTTAGAACAAGGCGTAGTACTCGTGGCAAATATTTCTTTATTTCTTCCATAAAGGCCACCCTAGATCCTCCACTGTGTCCTCGAGTCGCCCTCAGAAATCCTTGGTGGGTAATTTATCGGGGAGGGAAAAAAAAAAAGTATCAAAGTGGTCAGGGGATAGTTGATACGTCCTGACCTCTTTGTCACCCATTTTTCTTCGGAACGGACGACACCATACGGCACTGTCCATTTATGCATTTACTCACGACTCGGACCTAACACGAGGATTTACGACGGTTGACTCGCTCTTAAAAGAAAGTTTTGGAAAATTTCTTTTCACTTTCGCCATCCCTCCACGCATGCTCGTTACGAGAAAATTACGTAATTTTTTTCTCGTTCGGAGGGTTGCACAATTTTTAAAGTCACTTTAGCATTGATTTTTGTATTCTCTGACACGGTGTATCTTTTCAAATTCCCATCACGAGCTACTAGGGGTCTATTGTCTTGACTTTCGCGTCAGAAACTACTGAGCGGGGGGAGGATGGGGGGAACCCCAAAATACGTCTCCAAAGATAAGTACCCTTGGTCCCGTGGACCACGATGAATATACATAGTTAATATGGTCCAGAGTCGAAGTGAGGCAGATGATGCTGCGACGCCGGCGAAAGGGGATGGAATTACGTCGGGGGTCTAAAGGGCTGAAGATTCGATGAAGCCGCAAAATCCTGAGGAAAAGTTTTATTCGTTAAAGCGAATATCCGACTCGGTGATGCTGAGTGAACTCGAGAGATTTGAAAAGTCCTTGAAGGGCGACACGACGAAAGATTTTTTTTTCTCTGACGTCGGCGTCGAAAATCACCCCAATTCGTCATGGGGTTATAAAAAGTCGTTGGAATATATTTTAAGATCCGCGGGAAAACTTTCTTTTTTTTTTTCCTCCCTTAATCGGACACATTTCACCCCTCTGCCTCCTTTACCTCGTATATTTCAACCCTAATGGTAACCCTGATACGTAATAGCCAAGTGGTCCTTATCTCACCTTAAATCCTACTGTGTGAATCGACCTTAACGAGAACCGCGTGCCAACCTACAGGCCGTGTAATTTACGAGGAAATAAACGTCCCTGAAGAATTAGACAGGCTGACCAACCCCTACGGTCTCTAAAGATAAATCCGTCCCCTTTCCCATTGAAGAAACCAAGCTGCGTCCACGTCGATCGCAGCTTCCCCTTTGGTCCAGCGACTCCTACTACGGAGTCATGCCGTCATTCTTTTTTCTCGACACTTTTTTTTCTTCCTACTCCTCGTTCCTTTTAATACCGTACGAGGGTAGTGAAAAAAAAAAAAATGGCCGCCACCAGCCAACTGGGTCGTCGCTCGCACCTTGTTTGTCCAGCGACCGCTGCCGCTCGTTCACGCTTCGGCTGATCTCTTCTTTTTGAAGTTCGCGTTTCCAAAAGGAACCTCAATTTTCGTCACAATGACCTCATTGTGCTCCGTTCGCTATCGCTTGCCGATAGACAAACAGACGTATGCACCTGGTTACCCGGACTTTGTCTTGCAGCGCACGACGCGCTTTTGAAAAGCCAACCCGCTAAGGATCCTTGAGAAACGGCCTTAACGTTCAAGGATCTTAAAGGCTTTCTTCTGGGTCACGTTGGTACACCCCCACTTTCTTATTTCTTTCTTCTTTCTTCCTACCCACCTCTACCTGCAGTATCTCCTCCACCCTGACCCCTCTGACTCCCTCGTGACCCAACCCGACGACGCTTTTTTTTTTTCTCTCAGGTCGCATCATTTGCCCACTTCTTATCACGACGAAAGCTCCGGGAAAATCATACTCTGCGCTGCACTGTGTGCACGCGGCTTTCGACCGAGACAGTCACTGCTAAAACGTTTCTCCTGTCTGACTATACACGCACCGTATCTACTTGCTGGCTCGTTCAGCCCTTTCTTTCTCATTGAGCCAAAAGGACTGGCTAAAGCTCGACCTGTAAATTCATAATTTTAATTACACCTTTATAATTTAATCTCAATAATTAAGTCTACGCCTGATAAAGGACTCATCTTTTCCCAGCATCTTTTTTCGCTCCGCTCACATTCACTCCTCCGCTTACAAACGTATCGATCAGCCCAGAGTGCTTCTGGTGCCTCTTTGTAATACCTTCCCTGCCTTTTCCAATAATTCGCTGTGTTACGTTTACTCGCCCATGTCTGTACAGTCAAAGTCAATCAGACTATCTGATGTCATATAAATGAATATCCCCCTTTGTTCTTTTAACGCGTCACTAAGCCAAGGCGCCAAATTCAAATTCCAGCAAGTAAAAAATCTTGACGACGAGAAGCCATCATCGATTTATCACACACGTAAAAATCACTCAGCTTCAGTACGCGTAACGAGTCTTAAGGAGCCTTAGACTTTTTTCTGGGCTCGTCGTCATTTAGGTGCAATTAAATCGTCAGGTCAAGTGGCTGACTTTTGATCTTTTTTTTTTTTCTTTAAATGTTGCATAAGAAATTTTTTTAAAAACCTCCCCTTATCATTAGGTTAATTCTCCGAGGGTATCTCGCTCTTGCGAATTAATGAATCCGCGCACTTTTTATACGTATAATTATTTTTTTTTTTTATAACTTCAATTGACTTTTTAATTTTTTTTTTTTTTCGATCAAGTCTCGCCCCTCTATAACCTGATACTAATTATTCGCGAATGATTGCGTAAAATATTGATACTTCATTAAGTGGGTGTGACGGTCCATGTCAATTTGCATGGGACGTCTCCTCCCTCAACCCCTTCCATAATGTATCCCGTGGAAGAAGTTAAAAGTCAACCCCTTCCGGGCGGGGTGCAAGCGGAATACTAATTTCTGCCGAAGCGAGGGGACCAGTCGGGGCAAGGGGCGAGGGAAGGGGAGAGGGGAAGGAGATTTATAATCGAGATGAAATTATGAGACGTCACGCCAGGGGATGCTGTGAGCGCTATTCGAGAAATATCGGATTCCCATAGCAACCAACCTCAGCCTCCTTTCCCCTGTCTGCAGCCAGATGAAAATCCTCAATGATGAATCGACGCGTTGTTTATCGATTGATTTTCAATGTCGTCGACGAGAGAAACGTCAGAGTATTTTTTTCATCTGACGGACAGACTTTTCGGATTAAATGTATAATTTTTATACGTTTTTTTTTCTCTCTAATTTCATAAAAAAACTACTTGGACAATTTTTTCTTACCCGATTCGAAGTCCCATTGGCTTAATCTGTCTTAATTAATAATTCGTGCACGTGTTACTAATTAACTCGATCGCGCATGCGCACACGTGGCTCACGTAGAGATGCTGTATGTTTATCAGGCATACGGAGTGTCTATTCGCCTGGGTACATTCTCTTGTCGAATTCGAACTCAGGTTAGATTAGATTAGCTTCCTATCTGGCTGAGGTTACTGCGTATTAGACTAATCTAGCTGCAGGTAACATGGCTGCTGTTTAGGAACTATAACTGAACGGGTTATAGGTAGTGCAGAGGGAATTTAAAGCAGGCGTCCTTTAAGCTCGAGATTCGAATTCGATTAGAAGGTAGAGTCTTGTGTATATATATATATATATAGTGGGTATGGTGAATCGATATACACAGGATATATTGATGGCGCCATAACTGAGTGATTTTGAAAAATTTCTTTTTTAGCAATTTTTTAAAAGTCCATTTTTCGCAAGAAAGGATTTTCGTTTTTGTATCAGGGAAGAGTATGTGCTACAGGGTGGGCCGTATTTACGCGTCAGGCGTACAGTGCGAAGGCTTTATGTAGAAATTTTATGAATTTCTATTTAATTTCTTTTTTTTTTTGTCTTCTTTATACTCCTCTCGCGGAGTCTAATACACGGTGGGACGATATTAAATTTTCCAGTACAATCGTCTCGTTACCAAAAAGATTTTTCCAAGCTAACGCGAATCGCTCCCGACGTCGCGCTGAATATTCTCAACGATAATCCGCGATGCAAATGCCGAAAATTAGCATTTCCCTTAATTTCCACAATAATGCGAGTTCCGCTCGCGTTCCTATTTCTGGGTTATCCGCGTAGCAAAATCGTCAAGAGTGAAAACTCCTTGGCGTCCCGAATGACAAAGAAACGAAAATTAGTGAAACGACAAAGTTTGGGAAGACAGCGAGAAGGGGAAATGGGTGTGACAATATTTTGTTTTTGATACTCAATGAAAAAACCAAAAGGGTTTCAAAGAATTTTTTAGGCCTTTTTGTTCTCATAAAAAATATTTATCCGCAACCCTCTTTACTTTCGGGCCTAATTCACGCGTCGACGGATATGCAAATTAATCGACTAAACGTCGAGCACTGGTCGCGTCGATAAAGGCGGATATTCAATATGGTAAACGGCTTCATGAAAATTCCTATACGGGTCGATCCTCCTTCACAAGGAGCTCGTAGACTCCTGCCTCGGCTGTGCGATAGGAGCGTCGAAATCTTTTTTTTTTTCTTTTTTTTTCGCAAATTTCGCAAATAAAGCGAAGCCGCCAGTTCATTGGATCTTCGTATCTTCGACGCTCAAGGACGAGAAGGGAGGAAATAACTGGCTAGAGCGACGTCGTTCGTTTTAATTAAACGTCATTGTGATTCCAATCCCTTGACTCTTAAAAGGAAAAGCTTCGATCCCTTCGAGCTAAAAATAAGCACGAAAATTGCGAGAAAACAAAAAATTCGCAAAATTTTAAGCGTAGGCAAAAAAAAAATTTTCCAAAATCCTCAATAGAAAATTTTTCCAAAAAAAAAGATCTTCAACATTCTCATTCAACAACCGGCAGCATCGTCAAATTCCTATTACAAATTTTGCATGACATTAATTCCGCGCAAATGCGAAATTGAGTACTGCGAAAATTATGCAGTTAGAGTCGGAACAATGCATTGCGTTAATTGCCTTTTATTATTATCCATCGTTAATTACGTACATCCGTTTGTTGCCTATGGATCCCTGCATGACGTCAGTACGCACATACAAGGTGTCCCAAACGCATGCAAAATCGCCTTGGAGAAATTTGCCGCAGCCTCGGGTATTTACGTTAATTATCGGCGCCGTCCTGAACGTTCGCTTAGCTTCCGACCGCGTTGGGTCTGGTTTCCAGAGCGACTGCAGGAAGCATGCGTCATGATTAACAGCCATTGGCCACCGTGTGACCTCCAAGTGGCCATGTCGCCGTCCTCTTGGATACTGGCCTTGTCATTAACCATAATAACTACTGCATGATTTAATGCCTGACCTAATAGTCATATGCACTTTTGAGTCTCGTTATACGAGATATTCAATCCTCGTTTTATTCAATCCTTTGGGAACGACCGTTCTATTGCGTAACGGACGTTGCACTAGACCATAAATATATATATACATTATTTATTGTAGATTACAGTATACATGTGTACACTGACACTGGGCAATACGATGAACTCACGTATCGGAGAAAATCGTCTAATCAGCCGTTCCTATCATCGAGCATGCACCGTGGTGCAGATGCACATTGATTTGCATTTGCATATTATGCACTGCAAGATTATGGATAATACGATGATTACGAATTTTATGAACTTTCATTGAAATTGACGAAAATTATTCCAGTCGTTTTAATACGGGTTTTGTGGTGTCGCCTTAAGTTTTTGGGGTTAGGGTGAATTGGTCTTTCTTTTTTTTTTTTTTTTTCGTACCACAATATTTGAGCATAGGGTGAATGTGGATTTTACGATTTCGGGTAAAGTGCGCAATTGGGGTTTGAATTAAGGTGGGTGAGTCTGCTGGGAGACGCGGGAAATCAAATTAAAGTTTATTGAGTTTTATTCAGATGCGCTTGGGTTGGCTAATATTAAGAAATTCAGTATTATTTTCGCTCTGCGACGTCGTCTTAGGTGATTCTTTCATCTCGACGCCGTTTCTATCTTATGGCTGACAAAATTAAGGTTTTACGATCGATATATATGTATATATGTATATTGCATGTATTATGCTATCGTAAAAGGAACGTCCTTTGAGGATCTTTACGATTCGATGGTTTGGATAACCAGTCATTTTTTTAATGGTTTTTTATGGTGCTTTCGGGTAATTGTAAAGTCAATGGGAAATTCGTATTACAGACGATATTTGATTGGGCGATTCGGGATGAATTATTGGACAATATTTATGGTTTTCGGAATCATTGATTTATTTATTGTAGGATGACATTAATATAACGGGTGACGTTAATTTAACGCGACGGTGCGTTAAATTTACTATGGGGAATATCGATGGATAAATATACGATAAATCGTGTGATTTAATATCACGTGATCCATTATCACGAGAATCCGTGTAAACGGTGAACAATAGCCCTGAGCGAATTTATAATTTATTAATTTCTTTGGATTGTTTAACGAAATATTTTTTTTAACAGATTATAATTTATCTATAGTAATTTTCTTGGGGATATTTTGAAATTCTTTTTTTTTTAAACAATCACGAAGAGATGATTTATATTTGCTGGACCGACACGCGTTCCGCGACAAGTTATTAAGCGAAACTTAAAATTATTTGGGATTTTAATTGGTACGAGTTCTATGTGCTACTAATTAAACGCTCCATCCAAACGTGCGTACATTAATTATGCAAAAAGAAGTAGGACCGAGTAAAAAAAAAAAATATGTCGACTGTATGTATAAAATTTACATTTTTAATCTAAAAGTGCAATAAGTGCATTTTGAATGTAACCCGTGCCCGTGCATAGTATACACACATATATACATATATAGTGCTTACGTGTTATTCGTTTGGCGGGAATTACGAATCCGGAAATTCGTCAAAAGGTACGTAAAGTCTCAGAAGGGGCGATTGCGAGTAACATATAGAGAAAGCGAAATAAAGTGAAAGAAAAAAAAAGAAAGTGGTAGATGAATCACAGAACTAGGGGGTTTTTCGGCGGACAGAAGAGCATCCATAAAAATCCTTATTAAGAGTGAACCCTGCGTTTCGCCCATTTCTCATCCCAGTTTCTCCCCCCACCCATTCGTTCAGACCAGTTGTCCCAGCAGTAACCCTCGAACCCTACCAGTCCGTTTAACCCTTCCGTTTTATGCGAAATTTTCCATGCGCGTTTACGAGAATTTCATGGGAACCCCCCACTCCCACCCCACGAAATAACCCTGACGTCATATGAAAACATAATTCAATAAGTCCCAAGGGATGCAAAGTATATTCGCGGGCCTCCGCGTGTAAGCTATCCCTCCCCCTCGTTCCAATGCATTTTACCCCAGAGTGAAAATAAATTCAATTACAGATGGCGCCACCCACTAATTTGACTGCGTTGAACCGTGAAACAGTGGCAACAAGGCTAGTTAACATAATTGAAATTTATTTTGACTCGTTATGCCAGTTTTGACAGGGGGGGGGGGGTGGAATTAGGGGGGGTTCGCGTCGGCTACGTGGCCTGGACCAGCACTGAGTGGATTCCCGTGTTCGTTCTCACCGGAGCGACTCCCTCTCGTCCTCGCTGTACCCAGTTCGAGTCTGGTTCGTCCAGGAGTCGCCTCCCTGAGGTCGCTGAGAATCAAACACCCAGTACTAGTGTTACTGCGTATGTAGTATACAGTGCTTGTCTCCCTCTCTCTCTCTCTCTCTCACGCCGAATCCTGGTTCCGATCCAAGCACCTTCAGCAACGGGCAGCAACCAGCCCTAGATCATTGATCAAACACTATCTGTTTATCCCCACTTCAGAGTAGCAGCAGCCACGGGGTTGAGCCGCGCCCGATTTAGCATCGCCCTAACCCTCCTCCCCCACGTAACCCAGGAGTGGGTGGAACCGGTGCCAATGCACCTTCAAGTGGGTTATCGCGATAATTACAGCCTGTTTCTCTCTGCCCCCGGAACGTCGTTCCCAGTGGTGCGCGAGCACTTGCGATTGTGATTAATTAGCCGAGTCTCTCGGCTGGCAGCGAGGATTCCCGTGGCTCCCTGGTAAAATAGAGACAGGGACAAAAACCTAAGTGGGGGGAAGAGAAAAATAATTAAGCTTCATCCACACTCGCTATAAGCATTCTTATAAGAAATATTAAAGAGCAATGCACCGTGTGTATGGCGGCTCTTGAAATTTTATCCAGTGGATTCTGACAACGTAACGATGCTGTTCCCTGATAACGATCCTGGGTCGGGTCAGAGGTCGAATGAGTTTTAAATATCGTCACTGCCAGACCTTCCCCCTCTCCCGCCCGTTGACGGGCCGATATTGCGATATCGATTGCCGACTGTCATTCGCTTGCTAGGGGAAAAAAAAAAAAAAGAGTGGATGCTGAAACGCGACACGTAACGATGTCGCGCGAAAAATCCTTCCATCCTTATCTACGCGCTTGGCCTGTACTCGCAGCGTTATCGGTAACCCGACGTCGCCTAATGCGATTCCGAAATCGATTTTCGACGACACTCGAACTGCGAGTTTCCGGAATTTCCTGTGGATCGATTTCTTTTTTTTTTTTTACTTTTTTCACGTAAATTCTTAATTTCGTTCTCTTTGCGCGTTATCGTTATCATTTTTATCAATCGATACCACGAATTACTCGATAACGATGGTCTTGGGTCATTTCTCAATATGTACGCCGACTGTGATCCTTTCTTCTGCTGTATTTGAACGTTCCATCGAATCCTAATGGCGCGTTCTCACGGGCTGACTAATGGCACGCGATAAATATTAATGCACGCTACTTTATCAGCGTTTCGCGATACGTTGTAACTCCTGGAAACACATGGAAACACTCCTTACTCTTTCTCGCTCTCTCTCTTGCGTCGTCCTGCGGGCTGTGAAAAAGGCGCCTGTGGTACCAACGATAAAGCTGCGTTCCCGTTTCTTTTGCGACTGCAGTGCCTCCCGTGGTGCAACTGCAACCTATGCACATGTATACATACATACAGAACCATTTACTGTTCCACCTACATTGGTTTTCATGCGGGTGGGATATGTTCCCGGATCTGCGACACGGAGTGAGATTTCCTCGTAAATACGACGATTTTCATTGGCGCGACACGATGGGAGAGAAGAAAATTCTTCTCAGTACGCGGCATTAAATTATATCCGCGCCGTGATAAGAGATTGCCTCACGGGAAACGGGAGTTTCGAAATTGTATTTTGCAAAAATTTTGCAAAATTTATTTAAACACCCGATACACCTTTGCCGTCGTGTCGATCCTTAGTGACGATTTCCAACGTTAACTTCACCCACAAGGCACTGCGATACCGAACGAACGACACGCGCGTGCATTTCAAAAGAATACATCATTCTATCCTATCGGCAATGAATTTCAATTATATACAGGGTGTACATAATTCACGAGGAAACGACAGTTAGTAAATTTACCTGCGACTTCCGAATGGGAATTTCATGATGATTTACGAGCTATGACGTTTCCCTGTGTCGATACCTATACATATATATATATATATATACCGGGTAACGAAATTCGGAAATTTTACATTATTCATATACGTGCGTACCGGGTGACTCGTACGTCTTTGATGATTCGTATACATATATTCGTGTTGCAACGTGGAACGCGCTACGCGACAGGGTTAAAGTTCGCGTCTGTTTTATTTCGCCTGTATCTTGTTCGTCTGTAAAAAGGATCATCTCATTATGCGACGGAAAACGTGTCGAGCTTTATGGGAGTCGTTACGATCTACATTACACGCTGAATGTATATCTATATAGTATACGTATGCGTGTATATATATATATACACACACACACACACAGGCAGTATCCACACGTAAGTGTAATATGTAAATTACGTGGCGTATAAATCTACGTAATATCTCAACCTAGCGATATCCCACGTCTTCCCTTGGGATTTCAGTTCCTTCTTCGTCCCTTTATCCGTATCCATTGGTTTCATCTCCGTGGGCAGATACTCGCGAATCTGAACGAGTAAATCTTCCACGAGTAAAAGATCCTCACACCCGTTATATCATTACGTCACGGCTCTATTCGTTATCGCAGTTGTGCGTTTTGCATATGTCACGTACACATATGTATATATGTATATATATAAGGATAACTTTTTGCAGGACAATTTTTTTAGAATATTTTTATTTTTTTTTTAGCGAATATCGAGTCGACCAACTTGAGGGGGGGGATTCGCGAAATATTTCCGAATTACGTAAAGTACAAATACGTGGATTCGCTTTGGACTCGTTAACACCCCAGTGTCATTTAATTTTGGTGCTCCTGCCGAGAGAGGGGGGGAGGCTCTGAGAATTTTCAAAATACTTCAAAATTTGCAATTGTAAGTATCTAGCTGTTTTTTTTTTGTTACGGGGGTGCAAAGCGCACTCTGGAATATATTCGCGGGTTGTGCAAGTGCCTTGACGAGATGCAAATGGCGTCGCTGCCTTGCGAGGCTTTAGTAGAGACAGGGATACGGACATATATATATATATATATACACATATGCATAACTATGATCAGACCGAAAGACGCTCGGGGACATTAAATATTGTTCCTCGTGGAAGCACTTGGCTCGAATAATACAATTATTGATACAGTACCGAGAGAGAGAGAGAGAGAGAACATACGTATAGATACACAAGGAGAAAGAGAGACAGAGATACCTGCCGAGCGTTAAGAGAGGCGACTAAACACTTTATTGCGAATCGGCAGACTCCACTAGAGCAAATGGGCTCGAGTAATAATAAAAAGGGACAGGTCGACGACTAATGGGCTTGCAAAATGGTGGAGCGAGAAGCCGGTATGGCCTTTATACGTGCAAAAGAATGTATTCGCAGTGTCCTCGTCGCTTCTTGTTCCTCCTTCGGTATTTAAATAAATGTGTAATTAAACGTGGAGCAGCCATTCCGGAAATGGACGTCGCTTTATATCCTCGACGGAAAATTTCAGAATTCCTGGCAAATTTTTTTTTCTCTCTCTTCCCCTCCGTCTTCTCTACCCTCCCCTCCTCGGCTGCTCGTTCAACGCTTTCTTCGTCGAGGCTATTTACATTGAGCCCGTTTGTTTGCCGTCCTGGGTACAATAAACCCTGTGTCAACCCCTATCTCCTCCCCTCCCGCGCTTCTTGACCTTTTCCTAAAAAGGGCAATAGGAATTAGATCTTTAGGTAAATTTCATCTATCTGCCACTTTCGATATTTTTAACCTCGCAATTTCTCTTATCACTCTCTGCGTCTCGTGTATATATTCGGCTGGACTAAATTGGTGTTTTTATTATTTTTTTTCTTACCGTTGGCACTTCCTTTGCTGAATTTTTTTTTTTTTTTTTCGCTACAGAAACTCTGGATGCTTTGTGCTCTTTGCTCGTACCGCAATTTTGGCTTTGGAAACGGATAGATTTTCTTGCTGACGCCCACACTGGCGCGTATTAATTTGTTACTGTATATATTTCTGTGCTGTATACTGTACATGTATATATATATATATGTAATGCCATAGAGCGACTGTTACTTCCGGTATTCGTGAATGGTGTCAACGCGAAGTAAAGCACGTGGCGAATGCGACCACAGGAAAATTTCAATTTTGATCAATCGATGTAGCGTCCTGATGTACCGGGTGAAATTTTTATTTTCATCCCAAAGACAGTTTTTTTTTTTTTTTTTCAAAGAGCTAGTACATTTATTGGTTTAATGGTATCTTGAAAATTTTCGAGCGACGGCTCTACGGGAAATTGAGAAAGTTCAAAGTTCCTTGCTCCTGTCTTTACGGGCTTGCAAATACAGGAAATAAATAATGCGAATATTTTTCGCGTACGTATTCGCGAATCGCGTGCTCGCTCATGTAAATTTATGCTTTTACGCTCTATTGGCCGCGATTACACTCGGCTGAGCTTGTCCTCGATTTACGATTTCGAAAGGACAGGAAGCGGGGTTGAATTTGCTGATGTAGCTGTATACGTTATTTCGAGCACGTGGTAGAGCGAGGGCGCACGTAGTCACGTGATACTTCGAAATTTTATATATTTTTCCAAATTTTCGTAAAATTCTGATTTTATTATACGGAGTCTAATAATCTTTTATAACGAAGAACGAATCGTGGTTAAATACACGTGCACATATATATATATATATATATATATATCCGTGCGGTTGAAAAAAATGAAAAATGAATTCTCAACTGTGAACGGGATTGCAATATTTCCACCGAATTATTTCATTTACCTCGATTTTAAAGTTTCTCTCCGATCGATGAGAATTCACCTTTACACCCCTTTCGTATCATCCGAAGCTTCCAACTTTGCAGTCGGAGTTTCCTTCGTTCGGCATGGAACTATCAAAACTCGTTAAAACTTACGTTACGCCGGATTCAAATTAGCGAGCGAAGGAACCAGGAAAATTGGCGAGTGCTTGATAATCGAAGTTTTTCATAAGCAATTGGCCAATCTTCGTGCTTCTAATTTTTTTTTTTTTTCGCAAACTACGATACGCCGGAGTTGAATAGGGACGAGTTTACCTGATTTGCAAAAAAAGAGCAGTACATTGTGGAATCGAAAAAAAAAAAAAAATAATTACAGTGAAAATTTTCAAAAGACTTCCGGCTAGAAGACATTACAGTCCCTCGTGCGTTTAATAGTCTCGAGCTTATACCCCACGGCCATATAATAATCCATCGGACTTGGGAATGATAAAAGTTGAACGTGCAATAGATTATCAAAGTTACGAGGGTGACGGTTCTATGGCGGCCATAACTCGAGTCTGGATGCACGGGCCCGTGTCTGATGTGGTCTTGCTAGACTGTCTAATTAGTTGTGCCGCAGTAACGTCACACCGGAAATTACAACGTGTCACTCCGGGCACGGAGTTCCGGCATTAACTGCATATAATAAAAAAAAAACATACAGAGTTGATTTTCCCCTGTGGATTCACTCTTTGCTGAAATTACGTGAGACAAATAAAGAGATTTTCCGTGCCCCGCGGGCAGCCTGAAAATAATTAATCCATATCGCAGTCGCTTTAATTAATTGAACGATCGACTAATGACGCTCATTATTTTTGTTACAGAATCTCAAAAATCAAATTATGACGACTAATCTCTGGGTGGAACAGGTGAGCGAATGACGTCATCTTGACGAACCTAATTTTACCCCCCTATTCCTAGTGATAAGCTGATAAGGGATTTTACAGTGATAAGTTTGTATGTTTGTACGTAATTTTTTTATAGTCACTTTTTTTTTTAGAATTCCAATTTCTGTCTAGAAATTTTTTTTTAAGTTCATGACCTCCCCCCCCTTCTTCCTCCCTACTGTACGTATCGCACACATCTTCTTATCACTGGATGTCTTTGCAGTCACTTTTTGGATTACAACCCCACGGAGTATCGAGTAACGGTGTTAGCATGCTGACGACGCGTGTCACGTGGGTTGACTGATAACCTTCGTTTACCCCATTTTGTAACCCGGGTTGTATCCGAACGAAATGACGCTTCCGTAGTATCAGGATGATTTTTTCGTAAGTTCTGCATATCTGCACAGAATGACAGGCGAACTGCCGGGTTTCGACGAGCGGGTTAGATATGCTGATAACGCGACGATTTTGCTTTCGAATAACGAAATTATTATATCTGTAGCTTTTGTTCGTCCATGCAGCCTCAGTTCTTACGTGAATCCCATGCGTTTGGGGTATAGCGAATAACCGCGTTGATTGACGATTTTGCAATTTGTCATGTCGAACGGATCCTACGTATCGATATACGTTCGATTCGAAGTCTGCCCGGTGTTGAAAATTTTAATTTCCAACGTTTACCTATAAGCGGTAAATTTGATAAGCTCGAAAAATCATCGTGAGAGATGCTTCGTTTTACACGTATTTCCGCACGGTGGTATTCACTGTGGTTTTACCGTGTTTCGCAGTGGCGCGCGTATTTACCAAAGTTGGCTCGAAAAGTTTTGATCGGGAAATGATATATTTTCAATTTTCAAAATCCCGCGGGAAAATTAATTTTGAATTTATCTGTTATTCTCAAAGGAAGGCGCTTATAAATTTCACGTGTATCTGTACGGGGGATACGCGTGTCAGATTTACTGTCTATAGGTATATTGCCTCGTAAGAGAAATGTTCTGTTCCTCGTAATGGAGCCGATAATATCTCTTTTATCGTCTCGGCATTGAAACCGGATGCAGCCACTACATCCGGTTCGCCGCACGTAAAAACAGACTCTGGTTTAAGGCGCCCGAGGTACTATGGGGATTTCGTTTCCAGTCGCTGGAAACGCGCCTTGAATTCAGTTGAACCTTTACAATGCTGATTTTCACGCTGCTTCGACTATCTTTCACTGGATAACTTTTAACCTTCGACCTCTGCGACCTTTGTACGATGCCTGATACCTTTCCGGGTACGAAATATCGGATCTTCGTTTTTCGCCAATTGATTGACGTTCGTCGAACTCGAGGAAATACTTTTTTTTTTTTTTTACTGATAAGGTAAAATCCAAATCTACAGTCAGTCACTTTTGTTTGGCTAATCAATATTATCGTCCTGATTATTTTATCATTTTTGAGGACAATTATCTCGTTTTTAAAAATTTTACAAGTATCAAGAAACATTAAAATACTGTTGAAGAATGAAGAATTATTCGAAAAAAAAATTTCAAAATTTTTCGTAATTTTCACAATAATGGACGTCGGTCTGTACAGGAATCTTACGACTGGTCCATACAGACGACTAGAGATTCGCATCCCTCGTGACGATTATGGCCCACGTGGTCTTGCTTGCTTTTTCTTTCCTAAAAATTTAGCAATAGATACGTCCATTTTCCTGGTACAAAGAAAATACGTTTTCCGTAGTTCCTTTCCCGATGCTTCCTCGTTCTTATTTTTCACATGTATATAATATACGTATACAGTAGGTACATATGTATACTTCAACCCCCGTAAAATCGCGTACAATCCTAACACACAATTTCTTCCTTCAATATTTCCCAGTACCCAAGAGAATATACTTTTCTCTCTCTCTCTCTCTCCCTTTACATCCTCCTATGTGCTCCTGAGTATTATATTTTCAACGTCTCCGCAGCCACCCTCGCTCCGATTCGATACATCCGCGCGAATTCTCTATAGAGTCGCGACAAGTAGATCGGCTGGCGGACAAGCAATCTCGTCAGACAGCAATAAAATCATTGATATACGCAAACACATGCATATACAAATAGATATATATTTCGAATAAAAAAATTTTTTTTTTTTTTCACACCAACAAACCAGTCCTATTCTTCTCTCGATTTCAATTTATTGACAGTCAATATAAACGCGCTGTACGTTTTCAAGCGATAAGTGACTACATGGCCTTTGCCCACGAAATGTACACGCAAGCATACATCCACCGTTATTTTGATATACTACGGCACGGAATAGCTGCATTCGTATACCAACTGTGCCGGAATAAAAGCATAACGAGAACCGTTTTCGTAAAATAACGTCGGCGGCTTTCGGGAACGAGTGAAATAAATTTTGCGTTAAACGAGACCAATTCGCCGTTGGGAATGCGTCGGGTGTTCATTTGGGCATTCGATTTTTACCTTGAAATAACGACGGGATAATTTTTTTCGTAAGGAGAAATTAAAAAAAATTTTACACCCGTTGGATTTGATCCATCGATTACATTTTTCGGGCCTAATTTGGTATTCTTGAGTATAGTGATTTTTTTTTATATTCTACGAGGTGTTACGTAATTCGACGAGACTGTATCAATAATTTGTTTATATTTGTCGTATTGGCTGTTTCAAGTCGTGGTACGACTACAAGCTGCGATGGGAGCCCAAGGAGTACGGAGGGGTCCACATGTTACACGTGCCATCGGATCACATATGGCGACCCGATATAGTTCTTTACAACAAGTAAGTCGATAATTCATTAATTGACTTTGTTTCATCTGCGTTTTAATTATAACGTAATATTATCGAGTAGCGGCTAAGCATGACGCCCAGAAAATTAGAGTCGAGTGGACCTGACGTTTGTATTTTATTTTATTCGTAAATTTTTATATAGACTTTTTTTGTTTTTAATTACCCGGCAGCGTTCGTCGTTCGTTATGACGTTTGATTTTCTTTTTTTTTTTAATCAAACAGCCGAAAATTAATTAAAAATATTTTCACGGTGCTGTACCTTAAGGTCACGTGGTACTGTGTATGGTGTCGAGCGTCCACTCGATTCGTACGAAATAAACG
>JARQSV010000820.1:54259-68881 GCA_030142285.1 Calameuta idolon | reverse complement strand
TTTTTTTTTTTTCGTAATATTTATTTACTCGCTTAAGATCGCAAAGAGTCCTATTTCGTTAGTGTTAATGAAAACGAATTTTGGGTTCTTTTCTTCTCACTCCTTTTCATCCCCGAGATACCAATTCCGTCTTTGTCCGACTTCTATTTTCTAATTCCCACTGTGATTCGTCAGCTCCTCTTCTATCAACCTGTATATGTGTACTCATATATATATATATATATGCAATCCCTTTTTTTGCCACTTCCACATCCCGTAACCCCAAGCCGTCATCCCTCTTTGGGCGTGTTTGCATAAATTTTTGGCGAGGCCGACGAGCGGACGGGAGTGCGAAACTCGGGCCGAATTTACGTTCGTTTGGCACGTCATTCCCGTTGGTCGAATTACGATAAGTCTGAAACGTAGACGGGATAGATTCATATCGCATGAAAATAGGGGCGCTGCGGCGAGTGTCTGGATGAGCGCGGTTAAAATTAAAGAAATGAACGGAAAAAAAAAATTACGCAACATAAAAAAATCCAACCCCGACACGTTAACGGTACGAAACGGAAAAAGAAGAAGAAAAAAAAAAATGAATAAATTTCGCAGCCTCCCATTCGCATCCCCCTGAGACAATCTCCCTCGGAGATCAGGTGTATCCGGCGCAAGGATGTTTGTCACGGACAGTAATCAGGAAAGGGAATAGAGTCCTGTACACTATAGAGGGAAGATTTCGAAACGAAATTCCGAATCGTCGCCAGCACCTTTTTCCACTTCGAATTTCTTTTTCAGCCCTAATATAGATACACAGAGAGTATATAGAATTTTAGATATACAGGAAGACATATATGTCTGAAGTTGGGCCGTTCGTTTAGGGATGAGAGGGGGGAGTGTCAATATTTTTTTTTTTAAAAGAAAATCAATACCGGATGATCGATAACTTCGATTGGTTTTCACACGTTTTGCATGTACATGCACCTACTCCTATTTTTAAGGGTCTGTTTCTATGTATCCTATATTTACGTCTGGTTCAATTTACGATAGTCGATTTACATTGCTATAGTCGATTCGCATTATCATGCAGGGAATTACGACTCGGATACGTTTCAGAGGGTGGGTTGTCATGTACTTTGAATTCTGAAGATTGGCACCACTGTATGTATGTACATCACCATCCCCGTCTACTGGTAGCTATCGATGGGGCGTCGCGACGGAAGATTAACGTACATGTGCAATGAGTACATACACTTTGTATTCAGTGGTAGATACT
Organism: Calameuta idolon; assembly: GCA_030142285.1. Taxonomy (NCBI): domain Eukaryota; kingdom Metazoa; phylum Arthropoda; class Insecta; order Hymenoptera; family Cephidae; genus Calameuta; species Calameuta idolon. Next base: position 67,632 of record JARQSV010000820.1, on the reverse strand, counting down.
CAGTATTGGATTCTATGTGTATACTGCCTTCGTGCTTACTTCCTTTTCTATGGTTGTACAATTTTTTTTAGTTTTTCTCTCAGGACTTTAGCCACGTTGCAAATGTCTATTCCTCTCGGTTTGTTTCCTCTGTGTGTAGTCGGGAAGAATTTTTTTTTTTTTTCTTTTTCCGACAAAATTTCATTCGGCTTCATCCCTCATTTTTGACTTTGTGTCAGCAATTTCCGCCATGGAGTTAATTCGATTTCTTCTAGTTCCATTAGCTACTTATTTTTTTCGTTTTTTTTCGTCCCACTTCCTATACTAATTCTTTACCTGTCGGTCCGACTGAAATCGGGAACGTGTTGAGGGATATGATTTATGACGTAGGTACTTTCCTCGTTGCTACGACGACACGAGAGATCGCGAATAAAAATATAATATTACGAATTTTGCGAATTTTTTCCAAGATTTACGTAATTCTAGAAGAATTCAATTCAAAAGTGACAGCTGTCAAATTCGACACCGAATCGCGAGGATCGGATCGGTTAACGTAATTTTAAAGGGAACTCGGCATAGTCCAAAACTATTTTCCTCCCGAGGGTGCGAAAAGGGTTTCTTTCGTGGGTAAAATCCACAAAGGCTAAGCGCTGGAATCTCTCGCGAAATATACGTCGGCAAGAGATACACGGAAAAACAATTTATCATTCCCGGCACAGTTGGGTTCTATAAATTCTAGATACGAGTCGTAGGGATGTTTTTTTGGGGGAAAAAAAAAAGTTTTCCAAGTCCGAAGGTACCAAAAGACATTTATCAAGTAGCGTGAAAAAAAAATGCCTCGATCAATTCGGTAAACTTAGATTTTTTTTTTTGTACCTCCCTAAAGAAATTTCTTTTTCACGTCAATTCTGCGATTTTAGGACGTCAGTGTCAATTAACGTTACCCGTGACGTAATTCTGCGATAATCTCGTTGCCACGAAAACCTGACAAATAACAAGACGGCCTTAGTACACGGATTGTATAAACTTGCCGATCTCATTAAAGTCTTAATTGATCCCCGGCATTAGCATCAGCGTACGGGCTCCTGTGTTACAGTCACATAGTGCCAACCTAACCTATGAAAATCGGAATTCAAAACCTCCATCAGAAAATCGCTTAGAGATACCATCAGCGGGGAAATCAGTCTGGGCTAGATTCCGGCCTATGGGAAACAGCCGGAGATTCCTCTGGTAGACGGTCGTACCAACCTGACGTTAATACGAACATTCCTCATATGTGGGATAACGCGTATACAGTGTTACAGCTATGCTTAATATACCATGTACCAGCTGCGCGGAATGTTGGCACACGTGTCTAAGCAGATAGTGACGCTTTGAGATCTTGTTATTGATCCATGGACCAATGGACCAAAAGTATTTCGACTTAGACGAATTTCATACTGCGCAGGCGCTGCGATATGAATTTTCAAAATTTTTAAGGCCGACAAAAATCCATATTGGTTATTGGGTGACTATTGGCGCAGTGACGTAGGTGGCTTCAAAATTAACCCTTTTTTCTTTCGAGACTTCAATTGAGGAGCTTTATCGAAAAAGGCGACCAGGCGCTCGAAATTCGGTAAAAGTGTTGTCCAAACTGGTGGAAGATACAAAGTACGAAATGTGGAAAAGAAAAAATAGTTTGGACAATACTTTTACCGAAATTCGAGCGCCCGTCGCCTTTTTCGATAAAGCTCCTCAATTAAGGGTCGATTCGACTATACGTACACATGTGGATGCTATTTGGTCGGACTTCATATCGATGTATTTCTCTTACCTCCGCATATGGCACAGGTCAAAGGTTACCTATTACGGATAATAGGGTTGATTACGGCATTGAAAGTTCTTGCATGCCAAGATGGAAAACCTTGAGCTCGCTTGATTAAATCGGCGACCCAATTGAAATCTCCTCGAGGACAATTAAATGCCTGTGGGTACACGGGGAAGTGCTAATTACCTAATAGTAATTAGAGGATCGTTTAATGAATTATGATCGATAGTCACTTCCATTACGTAATAGCACTATTGAATCTAACAGACGTATAAGGATGGAGTAAATATGAATTCCGGTGCGAAAGGTGGGTTTTTTTTGGGAAATTTTGTAAATTAGGTAAAATCGATAAATAGATCATTTTTTATGAAAATCAAGTACGGATATCGATAGTATAATACAGTGAGGCGTGGATTTGTTGATTGGTAACTATTAATTCTTTGAAACCGTGTCCAGTGTCCAATGAACGGGCTTAATTTAATTTTACATCGATTTGATTGCAGTGACGTAATATCAAAAAAAATATTATATCCTGTTTTAATTGCTCGGTATCATAAAGTCTGGTAAATTGAATTTCGCGCTTGGGTAAGTAATAAAAATTGCAAAATTAGCATTCGCGATTTTTATATGCACGCTGATGTATAGATATACAGAGACGTACGTAGCTATCAGCCCACGTGGGTGAACCTGCGAAATTATTCAAACGTTTTCGATGGCCGCTGATCGATTTTTCGATTTAAGGATAATTTTGAGAACGCTTTGAAAAATTTTGAATCGGTTTTTTTATTTTCAAAAATACATTCCCGATAACATAAAATTGCGACAAACGGTCTGAACGTGTGGGCATAAAAAAAAAAGTGAGACTCGGAAACCTCAACTGTCACAAAACGTCGAACTGTCAGAGAGAAAAAAAAAAAAGTGTATTGCAAATTGATGAAATGATCGTAAAATCGCTAGAATCCTTGATTAATTTAACGATTCTCTCTCTCATCCTAGTATCTTTTATCTCGTGATCCCCGGTTGTCCCGGTTTTCTAAAATATGTCCGAAACTCGAGCGACGACTTCAAGTAAGACCGAACCGGCCACCCTCAATCGTATTCAGGATCTTCGAAGGATCCTCGAGGATCTTCGAGTTTCGTTGGATCTGGAAAGAAGGCGATTGCAGGAGGAAATGCAGAAGATCGTTTGGACTACTTATTGCGCAATTCGTCCGGAATATCCGAAAGGACACGAAGGTTCCTTTCATGCCTTATAAAGGATGCGGATATATCCTGTCGCTAGGAGTCCTAAGGGGGGAGTCGAACGATCAAATGCCGAATGGGAAATGCTCGTTCCTGTCGCAGATAACTTGGCTTTGGACGAGGATCACTTGGATACGGGACGGCAGCTTCGAATTCATTCAAATCAGTTATCCAGTGGGAGATACGACGACTGGAATGTGAGTGCAATAGTTTGTTCGAACCGAGTATAGGATTCGAAGACAATTTGATTAAATTTTTTATTTACCTGTAATCTTGATTGAATTTTTTTTTTTTTCATTTTCAAGGAATCATTTTTTTTTCTTTTCTTTTCATACTGATTTTACATCTTGCCAGGGTTATCCAGAACGACTGATAATCACTGATTACAACGATGGCGGCCATATTGCTCGTTCGACACTCTCGAATCTATCGAATTTCTACAAGAAAAAGATCCTCGATCTTCAGGCGGATTGCTGCGCGGAATTAAATCAGGTCAAGTGTAAATTTATCGAGTCCTTTCAGGGTATGGAAAATTGGCAAATTCGCAAAGACAAATATCGCGACGAAGTATTTGCGAGGATAAAGAGTCATCGAAAAATTGGCAACACTGTGGCGCGTTACACGAGAGATGAGGATCCGTGGAAAGTGGCAGCTCGCGAACGTAAATCTCTCTTCAGATCAAAGTACGTTTTAAGATTTTATAAGTCATTTTCTTTTTTTTTTGGAAAATTTATTATTTTTGGAAAAGACATTTTTTTGTTTTCACATAAAATTTTACTCTTTAATCTCGAGAATATTTATCGTCAAATTTCAATTGAAAGTTACCATTTGATTTTCAGAGTTACTCGTTACGTATTATCGATTTATTTTTATCATATTCATCTCACCCCCCCACCCCCCACCCCCCCGTTCCTCCCTACTAGAATTCTCTTACCACTCGTTCCCTTTGACAAGTTTTTTCATCGTTCTAAACCGAACGCTGAAAATCATCCTCACGATTCAATAGATCTCTGGTCGTCGATAAAGTTCAAAGCTTCTGGTCGAGCAATGTCTGCTGTACCGGGAACCGAAGCGACGCCGACATTTGCGGTTTGATCTACTAGGCATTCGGATTTGCGTTTCGAATACCACTCGAGTCTTCGACGTTACTCACTTTCGTCTCATCCTAGAGTCATTCGACGATATTTCCTTGATCACATTGAAAACGCTTCCGGCTACAGTAGTACGAATAACCAGGACGACGCCATTTTGGAAAAAAAAAATATCACAGTAGCGATACCAGCCGGTGAATTTGTAATTGAATAATTTGTAGTATATATATACAATAATTTGTACAATTATTATTATACATGATCATATTCAAAATTTGTACGAAATATTAATTAAACGAGATACGGGCTAAAAAATAATTATTTTGAAAAATCACTGTATCCAAAAAAAAGAATAACAGAGACTCGAACAAACTTAATGCACTGAAATCATCCGGCAAACGATAATCCCTGGTGAAACGTCAATCCCATTTGAAACCGAAAGGTATTCTGGGTACTCGCGTCTGGCGGATTAACGAGATGAAGTTTTTAACGACGACGAACCCGTGGTAGAATCTTTAGGTCGTGGGGATGACGTGGAGGAATGATGACGGAACGTCGAGGGAGCAACGGCGGGAGCGTCTAGCAGGTCGGATGTCAGAGGTCGGAGGTCGCAGTGCATTAGATTCGCCGGCTAAGCCTTTTACAAGGGGAGAAGTAGAGTGATGGGACAAAGGCGAAGTCTGTCTTGGCGGTTTCGAGTTGAGGGAAGGAAGGAAGAATGGAGGCAGGAAAGAAGCTGAAGAAACGGTAAAGTGAAGTGGGTAAAGCAGGAATCTAGGTAGCCAGAATACCGCCGAGTCTACCAGCCGCCATTGTATGGCCAAAGTGCACTCTCTGCTAAATCAACCCCCCCCCCCCCCACCCCCTCCTCCTTCTTCTTCATACCCTCCTCAGATCTCAACCCTTCATCCTTCATTTTCTCCTCCACGTCCACCACCTATGTACATTCCTCGCGTCTATCCCGCTTTGGATTAGCCTGAATCTCTTTTGTACTTAACCTTGGCCAAATGCCGAAGAGCATCTTGGGTAAGAAGATGACCGAGTCTTGGAAATCTTGCTGAACCGTGTATTCACGTAGTCGTTGGATGGTTTGAAATTTGTTGAAAAAATTTTTTTTTTTTTCAAAATTACTTTACAGTCTCTCAACTTAATGCTCGTTTGACTCTTGGGTCAATCAACGTGGCTGAGAGCTACTGGACGGGATTTAAGTCTCTTCGCTGTTTTATTTTTATTTGTGTATATGGCAGCACTGGGTGGCTTTGGCAAGATGGCCGTTATAGGTTTTCGAGTTGATCTTTTGAAAATTTTCAATGTCCGTTATCGGACTTTTATCAGGTACTGTATCACGGGTGTCAGTTATTCTAGGTTATGTGCAGAGGTGAAAGGTCATTTTTACGTTCCGATGGACCCTGTTGATTAAAATAGGAAAATTCGAAATTGGTCTTGGGTCACGTTCGCAACGGCGTTAACAGGCACGTAAACGTACATAAGGGCTGCTGATACCGAATCAAAGTGACTCCAAAGCTGACGTTTCTGGTTACTTGAGGATTCGGACTGTTACCTTGATTTATCGTTTACGGTCGGAGCAAAGGGTCTGTTAAACGATGGTCGACATTCAATATTGGTCAGGTGACTAACATTTACTGCCTTTACACACTCAATGGTAGTCAGCTTTTTCTCTTTTATGGTCCTTTGGGTTTGGTTAGGTCGGTACATACGTACATAGTGTTACGGGTCGATTCACTCTTCCCTCGTGTTCAGGGCGTCGGCGTCGTGTTTACTCCGTCGTTTTGACGAAATAAATTTCCACCCCTTTGATCGTGGTCCGCGATAAAATAATTTTGAATTTTACTATTTTTTTTTTTTTTTTTTTTTTCAAATGAAAATGGGCTTAACGAAAATAGATTTTAAGGGGCGCTACGGGAGACCTTGACGTCTTAGGATCCTTGAGCTTCCCGAGTAATTGGCTAATTTTCATAATTAGCCAGCAATATCGACTCTCAATTAACCCGATAATGGCGACTACCGTCGTGCCAGCGACTCTTGAGATTTATGAACGGTGAACCGGGATGGGATTATCAGACAATTTGTCCTTATCTTCCGATCTGGTCAAAGTTGCTTGATTGCTCGTTTCCTGTAAAAAAATTTAATAAGAAAAAAAAAAGAGAGAGAGAGAGAGAGGATCTATAACTGGCATCTTCAGCGGCTGATTGTTATTAAACTTTACGTGCCTTGCGAGATATCGCACTTTGGGATTAATTAAGTTTCCCTTTTTTGATCTTGCCGCGTCAGACTGGGTCGCTTGGAATTGCGGCTGAAAACAATTACGAGGGATTTTCGTTGAAAATCCTTCAGCTCCAAGAGAGACTACTCACTAGCCCCTTATCTTCCCCTATCTTTAGCTTCCCTCTCGTCTCGATCAATGATTCACAAGACGTAACCCTCTCTGGACCGTTTGATCCGAGATGAGGTAAAAATAAAATGCTCTTATCGCTCTCGATGAAAATTAAAAATTTTGTAACTTTTTTTTTTTTTTTCAAAAAAATTATTTTTTTCTCACAAATCCAACATTTCACTACCGAATGAGGCATCGTTGAAATTTCACGAGATTCGCGCTAATTGACTTTCTTATAATCGCTATTAATCCAACGACGTTGCTTCTCTTGGCTGCAAATACGTGTGGCGCTTTGAGGCCGACGATGCCCTTTTGTTTACCCAACCATATCCCAGGATTCGTTATTCCCGAGGGAACGAGACCGGAATCGAACAAAAGGGTTGAAAAGGACTGAGTGAAAAAAAACATTGAACCGGAATGAAATATTTTTTTTTCTCTTTTTAACTTCGTACGGTCATTATGCACAGGTCGAAAATTGATTAGGGTTAACTGTGAGTATCGGTAGTCTGTAGCTTTTGTATTTCCACTCTTTGTTTTTCGATTTTGTGAAAAAGTAAGGTATTTTCGTTATTTCACATTTTTTCTTTTTTTTTTTTTTCACCACCCTGATTCCCCACTCTCGTTCACTGCTTAAAAATACCCTAAACTTTATGTAAAACCCCCGTAGATCTTCGATCTCTCTTAAAAAAAAAATATCCCTAACCTCAACACTGGCTAATGCGTAACGAAACGATTTTCCTCTCTTCCTCCTCCTCTCTCTTGCTTTATTATTCTCCCATCTGTTTCGCTACCCACCAACAGACTAAGATCCACGATCGTTCGGCAGTAGCGACTGGTTTCTCGAATTTACTAAAGTTTCTGCCAATCGAATTCCAGGCTCCCCCTTGGGCTCTGGAAACGCTCGATATTCAGTTAGCGGAACTTCATTGCGCGAACATCTCGAAGACCGCCGAAGGTTCGAGAGGCTGCGTGGGTCGGGAGGAAACATTTCTAAAAATTAGCTGAGCTAATTTACTCCTGGCTTGTAGCGAAAGCCTCGATTCCAATTGGCAGTTTAGATAGTTGCGACGAGGGAGGGGAAAAAAAAAGTCTGGAGAAAAGGTCGAGACTAAGGTTAAAAAAAAAACAAAGAGGTTAAAAGGGCAGAGAGAGAGAGAGAGAGGGAAACTTTTGCTATGTGAACTCGAGTGCCAGATGCCAATTCGATTTCCAGGCACGCGAGCAAAGTGCCACGTCGGTTCGTCTTCGGCGAAACTCATTTCCTCGGCTGAGTTTGAAGGGAGTCGTGCGGGATGAACCTAAAAGAGACCTCTGAAATTATATATATATATATATATATATGTCTGTTTCAAATAGCAAAAACATATCTATGAATTTTTCAAAGCCTCGACTTTTCGACTCGTCAGCTACACGAGGACTGAAACGATATTATCAAATGTTTCGTTATTTACCCCGTAATACTACGTTGAATCGCGTAATTAGATCCGAAAAAAGTCACTCTCGACTGAAGCAACACAATTTTTTTTTTTTTTTTTTTTTACCAGAAACCTCATACAGCTAGACTCGGTCGACCTTTCCCAGGCTCGATTTAAAGAAACGTCATTTTTTTAATGGACCACTCTTCCAGTACTCGAGAGAGAGAGCAATGAGAATTACACTGAAAGATTCTTCCACCTTTTCTTCAATAGCGTCAGTCCCTTTCAAGAGAGTGACTGCTATCGACCTGAAATTGCAATATCCAGGAGGACACTTTTCCGAAACGTTCCGTACCCGAGTCAGACGGTAGTTTCGAGTGAAGTAGTCGAAAAAAAAAAAAAAAGATTCCAGGAACTAAGATCCTCAGCATCCTTGTAAAAATAATTGCGTCATCCATTTAATCTCAATTCGACCAAGACTCTGTACCCATCCAGTATCAACTAACCTATAAACCAGCTTATCGAATTGTCCGATCGATTGATCGTCCAAGACCACTCGGTTGATCCTTACCTCGTGTCTAATGGTCTTCGAGCGAATTAAACAAGTTATTAAAATATATTAAATAATTAAATATTTAATTAATCTCGACCTCATTCCTCGTCCCGTACCACGAATTGGCCGATCGGATCGTTTTACGCCTAACCGAATCAGCCGTTGACTTCAGCTCCGTTCCTCTGCGCGCTAGTACCGCCAGGTGGCAGCAGCATCGCCAAGCTAACCCGCGTTACTCACAGTTCCTGCTTGTTTGCTGTTTGCTTCGGGATCGCGAAAGTGGTTGTTTATCAAACACTCTGGCATTGTTTCAAGCTTCCCAGCTAATTCCGTAGAATATTGATGGTACTCCGATAATGGAGTGTTCGGGCAAGTGGTCCCAGGTTCAAGCTGGTTTTATCGAGCTTCGGCGCGAACTACGAATAGAATCCCGTTGCCGTACCAGCGGCAGCCACTGTTACCGCCATTACTGTTGCAATTTCCGGTTTATTGTAGTTGCGCAATCAATGGCTCACTGGCTGTCCAGTACGTGTATATTTGCTTAGTCGGGGAACGATATCATCGCGTTGGCCCGTGCTTACGATTCGTGTACAGTTCGACCATACGTCATTTTGACTACAGTGTGATCGGTACTATGATTATTATTTCAGTTTTCCATCCAGTCCAGCCATTTCGAAACGGAAACGTAGGAAGCAACGTGGCTATCGATAATGCTCAATATATTCATACGGAACGTTCAATGGGCGCGTTTACATGGTCTCTCGATGTTACGTAATCAGTATCGAGAGCGGGCTCGAAATTGGAGAAATTCACTTTTACGAAAGGGTTTAACGAAAGAAATCATTGCCCTCCAGGTTCCTTAGAGTCTCTGCGAAGTACCGAATCTCTTAGTAAAGTTCGTCAGTGATTTTTCTCCCTTAAGTTAATTGCAATCACGTATCTGACGTAACGGCTGACTTTTTGCCTGGCTGCAAGTAAATAATAATTTAACGGCAGATTATTGGCTCCCTCGGTAAACGCGTACGACGCTCATGGTGTGTTCGTAATTTTGGTAATCGGGTCTTCGAGGTTTCCCAGACTGCGTATTTTTTCGACCCTCTTCTCGGAAAGGTTATTACGCGTCAAGAGTTACCGCTAGCGGGAGTAACCGAGATAGATAAAGGGGGAGAAAAGGGAGAGTGAGAGAGAGAGATAGTTGAAATAACAGAGCAAGTGCAAAAACGAGAGAGAGAGAGAGAGAGAGAAAGAGCCTTTGGAAATAGCGCTAGCGGGAAGACGCGTGTTTCTAGGGGAATATCTGGGTTAATGAATTGCCAGCGAGGAGGGTCACGTGCTCTACTCGTGGGCCAATGGGGTTGAGCAACCCCCGGAAGGAGGGTTGCTGATGGGGTAGCACAATGACTAAAGCCAAAAAGTGCGAGGATGCCGATAAGAATTTTATGACGATTTTAAGTTCGGTCGAATGTTTATCGATCGGATCCTCCTTGCCCCCCCCCTCCTGCTTTTCCACTAGAATATATTCTTGTCACGTGACTACACACGTAAGGGAATCCTACTTACGCTCATCCCATGGGTAAAATCTTCTCTCTCGGTCATTCGATTAACCAGCATCCTTCTGGCATACCAAATATTACATATTTGTTGAAATCAGGCATTAGGATCCTTCGCCCTTTGTTTGCTTTGTTGGTCGGCTACCCCTATAACGGGTGTTCGATTAATGGATCAATGAACTCACTCGGATTAAGCGTCGTACTTCCATTTTGTATTTTAACACCCAGTTTGTTTCTAAATATATAGATATATAGTCATGGCTATATGTTTCTAGTCTTGTTAGCTATACTCTGTATATATGTATATATCGGCTTGATAACAAAACAATCCACGAAAATCCATCGACCCTCCACTCTCGGGGGTCGGGGATTTAGATAGTTGGTTTGTTTAGGACCCTAGGGGAGGATTACACGATCCTCGGTAATAAGGCGACACTTGCCGGTGGCTTCGGGGTCAAGGAGTTAATGATTCAATGGTCGGATAGTGTGTATTGGATTGATACTAGAGGCTTATTTACTCAGAGAGGATGTACGATCTTATCGTGACTCAATTCACTCGTTCGACCTAACCAAACTTTAGCGTGGCTATTCCTGCCTGTACGTCGGTCTGGGTGTAGCGCGTAGCCACCTAGCGGTGATCTCGAGCAACACCCGAGGATAATGAAAGTTCTTTCTCGGACTGGAAAGGAGAAACGTCTCCTTCGCGAACGTTCACGATCGGAAAAAGAAACGGGCGGCTTTGTGTGAGGTATACATATATAGATATACATTGGTAGGAGGATACGTGTTATATATATATCTGCTGGTAACGTAGGAATCTACTACTCTCTTATCTACTCCAGATGCAACTCGATGCTCCCGACTTGGGACTCTTTTAAAATTTCGCGTGCAGTATGTCTTACCGTGTGTTTCTGGACATTACGATTTTACTTGCGAATAGGGAAGGCCTTGTAGTGGTACGACTGTCAGGTGACAAATAACGTCCGTGTACATCAGCCATGCGCATGGATACTTTTTTGGATGATATTTTTGAAAAAAAAAAAAATTTATTGATTGCAAGCTCACGCGGTTCAACGCGAAGGGGATGTAACTCGTAAGGTTTAAGGGTTTAGGGATAAACTTTTGAAAGGTCGTGTCTGGTTACTGTCTCTTTGGCTAATTAAAAATAACGTAAAGTCGGAATCGTTGGATCGTAAGTACAAAGTAAGCTCGACCGCCGCAGCGCCCAGAACCACTAATGTGCTCGCTCGCAGCGCGGACGGCAACTTCGAGGTGACGTTGGCCACCAAGGCCACCATCTACCATCAGGGCCTGGTCGAATGGAAGCCACCAGCCATATATAAATCCTCGTGCGAAATCGACGTGGAGTACTTCCCCTTCGACGAACAGACCTGCGTCCTCAAGTTCGGTTCGTGGACCTATGACGGCTTCAAGGTAAACCAGCATGGTAGATCTTAAGGTGGCTGAACGAGTTTGCGACACGTGGACCACGCGATCCAAGTGATCCTGGAAAGCGTAATCGCCATTTAGTGATAGGATAAGCATCGCGTCGTAGCGTAATATAGTAACCTGGATTAAAAAAAAAAAAAAATTATTTACCTGGGTAACCAAAAATACCCTTTAAAAAAGTCGATGCTCCATCCACGCAATTTTTTTTTCGGAAAAATGATAACGGGGATATTAATTTTGGATAAAAAAAAAAAAAATATGAAAAAATTTACAAAAATGGCGCTACGAAAATCCGGTCGTCTTCAGCTTGTCGCTAACACACAGTGGAGCATCGAAATTTGGTGATGTGCGTAAAAGGGGGAAGCTGTCGTTTAATGATTAATTTTATAAAAGATCATCGGGTCCTAACCTACTCGAAATGATGATATTTCGTCATTTTAATTTGTCAGGTATTCAGGGGAACCAAAGAAAAAAATTGGAATTTTCTTATTTCACGGCTGACAGCTTCCCCTCGATTTTTCAGGACCAATCACGATCACGTGGGGTTGTTCTTCGGTGATTCCAGCGCCGACGGCAACTACGAGGTGACCCTGATGACCAAGGCCACGGTCTACTATACGGGGCTGGTCGTCTGGCAACCACCAGCCGTTTATAAATCGTCCTGCTCCATCGACGTTGAGTTCTTTCCCTACGACGTACAGACCTGTGTTTTGAAGTTAGGCTCATGGACTTATGACGGGTTCAAGGTGCCGATAAACAAACGAATCAATACGAGAGTCTTGATGAATTTTTTTTTTTATTTTTTTTTCTTCAATCAAACTCATTAATTTCTCGTTATTCATTTATGGTTCGTTTATTATGATTATTGCGTCTGTCCTTGGTTCACGTTACGAATGCATCGTTAAACGCCGGCTCGTTACATTTTCGTGCGATGCGCTGTTGGACGTGTGATATCGTATTTTAATATTTATTATATTGGCAGTATTGATCGGCGTCGTGCGTTCGTTTGTACGTTTACTTCATGGTGTTCTTGAAGTGACAGATTTAGCTGCTGATGTGTTTTTTTTTTTTTTTCATAACAATAGCGATCCCTGATAATAAATTACGACGATGAGGATACATACGATCTATCGAAATATCGATCGTGCACCTCTCAATTTTATAGATCTTACGTATATTTGATCTATTTTATTCTCATCGTTGTACACACGGATCGATATATATATATATATCGTTAATGACAATTAGTCTTCTTATTTTTTTTTTATGGGACAATAGTGAATGATGTCTATTTATATGACGTGTTGTCACTTTTTGAACGGGCCGCCAACTGGAATTGGACGTTCAGCCTGGATTCTGGATTCTTCTTGATTGTTTATATATAGCTGTTGGACGTCACTGATACACTCGAAACACGTGGGAAAGGTATAAAATTATTGTCAATTAAAATCAGGTACGAGACTATAGCAAAAATTGTAACCAACTGTTACTAGGTGTTTTATATTTTCATGAAAGAACTATATTTACTTCAATGGTACGACCGGCGCTCACTTGGACACTCGGTGCAACGATGGGAGATACGTTCGTCTTTTGTCTCCTTCTGTCAGTTACAGCGGAGTTGCGTTTTTTTTTTTTCTACAAAATTCTCATCGTAAATCGCAGCTCACTGCACGTTTTTCGATTCGAATTTCGCGGTTTAATGTCTCGGTTTCCGGATTTAAGAAGCAAAATCAAGATTTATCGCTCTTTAAGGCTACGTTCGCTATTGAGTATTCGGTAATAAAAAAGTGGAGGAAGAAAAAAAAGAAGTTGGCAGTTACGACTGTACCGCCATTTATTCTTATTGAAAACTCGTTTATATCTGAACTCAATATGTATGTATATATATATAT
>JARQSV010000820.1:29988-47709 GCA_030142285.1 Calameuta idolon | reverse complement strand
AAATGAAATTTCGAAAAATCTGTAATCATATCTCACTCCTGAAAATGCAGTTTCAAAATATTCCTATACTTGAAAACGTATACAAAGATCTTCGAGTCCATCTCGTTTCCCTTGAACTGATCCGGTCGAGGAAAAAAATCAAACGAACGTAACAATTTCGTATAAGAAATAGATATTTTGAGAAATTTCGAGTACCACCGTCGTTATCCTCCCCCATCACGTCCTCGTCAAGTGATTGATAAGGATAACAAAAAATGTTTCCTCGCATCGGTCATCATTTGGCGCAATTCATCACGACGGTCAACTGGTACAAGGAGGGATGACGTAATGACAAAAAATGAGAACTCAACGGAGCCAATTGGTGTTCCGTAGGTGAGAGTGGGAGTAGACGGGTGGTTGATACCACGGGATATTTTTTATCGTGGGTCACCATCTAGCAAGCGTAATCCACGGTAGGTGGTACGTAGGGCTGGAGGATGAAAGGCGTCGGTGTCGCTTAGGCCAATCGGATTAACCCAGATTCCAAATTTACGTATGATTTATCCTGGCTGGGCAGACCGATAAATTTCATTTGGAAACTTTTCCGACTTGGGAAGTAACACGCTTTATATATATATAGTATCTTCTCCATATTTCTCCTTCCATATATACATATATATATATTCTCCAATGCACTTTCGACTCTCGCAACCATCTAATCGCACAGAGACCATCGATTCTTACAAAGCTGAGTAGTAGTTATCGGCGACCATTTTTATCTCTTTTCTCTTTAGACTATTTTTTTTTTTATCGAACAACGACCATATTTGCTTGTCACCCTGTAGATAAAAGTATTCCGAACCAAATAGCACGTGTTCGTATGACTGGCTGAATATTTAGAACAGCAAACTGCTGCTTCAGATAGAAGGTTAGGTTTGTGTTTTTTTAATAAATTTTTTTTCATATTTTTGGAAACTTGTAAAACCCATGAAAACATTACGTGGCACTGTGTATTTACGGAATTTTACTCGACTACGGCGTCGCGACGCCTACCGTCTCTCGCTCTATATCGTAGACGCGTGCATCCGTTGTCTAGACATACTAGAAATGCTTGATAACTCTGCATTCGCAATGAGCGACGCGTGCCTCTATTGTTGCGTGTTAAATTGCAGTTTGTCGCGCGATGAGGACTGGCCCACTTGAAAGTCAAAAATGTCCGCGGCACTTCGACTCGGTTCAATTGTTCGCAACTGTCGCTTCTCTGTTCTAAATAGATTCAGAGTGTTCACGTTATTGACGCGAGACTTTGGGAAATTTAGGATTTGTCCTTTTTCTCGTAAAATTTTACGATACGATTACGCAATTACATTGAATATTTATGATGGTAAATTTTTTTGTTTTTCGCTCAAAAAAAAAATTTCTCAAATTTTTTTCGTATCTCTACGCCTTCGTTCGTGGATTTCGAACCAGCCGATATTTTCTTGGGCTTTCAGTGCCCGTGGTGAGCGTGAGCTCTCGTATAAATGAAGGCGTGAAAACTTGAGAAAAAAAAATGACAAATTGCCTAAAAAAAAAGGAATAGCAATGGACGGGAATATGAAATATGCCAAAATTCAACCGAACTGGAAAACCTTAGCGAATTAGTTATCAGCACGACAACTTCGAGCATCCCTTTTCTTACTATCGTCAAGGGTCTCTGCGATCCAATCCTAAAAACCAGCCTTTAGGGATTGCTGATCTGGACCACGTGCGCGCGATAAGGACTGCTTATAAAATATTAAATCCAAAGTTGCCAAATTCGAAATTTCCTCCTCCGAGAGTTTCGTTATGTCGTCTGTGTCGCGCGAGCAAGAAACCCGAAGAAAAAGAACGACGACGCCGGGCGTCGCGACGAAAGTAGGAGAGGGTGGGAACAGGGCGTCGATAAGTTTTTCGGGTGACGTGGGGATTATATAGAAAGAAACGAAAATAGAGTGAAAGTCGCTAGGGTTGCCAAAGTGCTGACGCGGGAAAGAGGAACGAGGGGTGGCAGTGACGAACCCTAAAAAAAAAATAAAGGGCAAACGTGACGAAAAAAAAAAAAAAAAAAATTCCACGGAAGAATCGCAACGAACTACGTAAATGTGCGGTTTTAATAAATCGCCACTTGGCTGATTTCCGGTTTCGTGTTAGTCAAGCGCCATCGTCGAGAAAGTATTGATTCCATTTCCGGTAATCCTTCGATGATTGCCAGTAGGAGGTAAAGGACGCGTCGTTAATTCGCTTCGGTGAGAATGGCCTTAAGTTGATGAAACGTATCAAAATATATATATATATATATATATATATACCATATATACTAAATTGAACCCTAGTAATCCACAATTTTACCAAAAGTACATATAGGTGCTCCTTATCGACGCCCAATCCGGTCCCCATTTTCCTCCCTTTCCTAAAGCCAAAGGTTCATCCGTTCAAATTGCCACGAATCCCTTCGCCAAGGAAATACCCGAATTTTTCTACCAGGTTAAAAGTGACGGGAAAAGAAAACAACTTCTCACGGTCCAGTATTTTAATTAAACTAGATCGACATTTCTCAAATAATATTAAAAGCCCCACAGGTACCTCTAGCATTAATTCTCTTGAGAAAGTCTTTCCCTTTAAAATAATTTCCCGTAAGATCCTTCGCCTCCCTCAGCACTGATAACAGTCCGGGCGTTAATTAATTAAACTCCGATCTTCAGAACTGAACTACACGCGTAAGCGTCCTTGCGTCTTATTAAAATCTCACGAGCGTTTCAGTCGTGTGATTAACATGTCGAATTACAAATGCAATATATATACACACAATATATATATATATACACATATTCACATACCCCTAGTCGAAATAAGGTATAGTGGCAAAAAAAATTTTTTACAAATTTTTCCAATTACAAAATAAAATATAAAACTAATAAAATTGTAAAAGAAAAATTTTTTTTTCAATATATGGTACACCCCATTGACTTTCCACGATAATCCGAAAATTCCAAGTATCCTCCGAAAAGATAGTCGACCGTTTTCAAGATCGTTAGGTAACCAGGATAACTGAAGATCCGGCCAATTTACCAAAAGCATCCGAGGCTCCAGCCCGGAAGCCGCATACCTGTTGAGTATCTTTCTCTCTCGGTTCAGCCATTTCCGTGCGCGTTATTTCCCCGCGTACTTAACTCCGTGAGCGTAGCTGGAAAAGTGGAAAAATATTTTCCCAGGAACGCATTAAGCCCGGCTAATACGTAACACGCTCGTATCCAAGGAATCGCTGGAATTTTATTTGCTTAAAACGACGTAAGAATTTTTCACGTTACGAAAAAAAAAAAAAAAAAAACATTATTCAACCCTCCTTACGGTCACATTGTACAAGGACCAGCGAAGAAAATAAATCGACGAGCGACACCATCGGATCGAACGATAACGACCTTGAGGTACGGAGATTACGATGGGTGACGTCATCGGGACTTCCGGTTAACGATGACGTCACACGAAAAAGCCGCGAGTAATAAATTCGTGAGATATACGCGCGTACAGAGGTATTTCGAAATAGGGGTTGATCTCCTGTGTTTCGGGGTAGGTTACAGCAATTGGTTAAGGGTAGCTGATAGGGGTTGGCATTGTTGGTAACAGTTGCTAGTCAACGTTGGAATTCAGTTTAATCGTAGGCCAGATGGGAAACGGCTGATGAAATCGATCCCCGTGTTTCCGGTGGTTATTGAATCCGTGACCGGAAGTTGATAAATAATTAACGTAATATTTTGTATTAATTATTATTTCATTGTTGCTCATTGTGATTAAGAAATATATATACATATATAGTCGGCGTAGATATATATGTATATATTTACAACAGAGACTCCGATCGACGATTATTATTAACGTTAGTTGTTCGTTTAGGTGAAATGGCGAAGAGTGGATAAGACGATTAACGATAACGATAATTTATGTAGTCTGCCAGTAATTCTGTTTTTATTTTAGATGCGCAATGTTTTCGAGTGTTTTTTCAACCCCGTTGCCTGGGACTGTGGAAATCTGTGTTGAGCCTGTTTCTTTATTTCTTTGTGTATTTTATATACGTATGTATATATATACATATACGTGTATATGATATATATATATATACGTATGTGTTTATGTAATGCTAGAGAATTGCGTAATAGACTTAAACGGACATTTAATTCCGGTGTGCTAATCGACTTAGGTCGGTCTGGAAATTGCGCGAAGCTCCTGTCAACGCGACGGCCATTCGGATGAACGTGTACGCGGATTTGCACACTGGGATTGAGTTCCAGTAATACCAATAAAAGGAACTTTAATTTCAGTCTATAATCCTAGAGAGAGAGAGAGAGAGAGAGAGAGAAGCCAGGCTAGCAATATCAGCAAGCAATGGCTAGCTCGGCTTGCGCGCAAGAGACTATACATATGCATTTGTGTATACTTTCGTCACTCAATGCCAAAACATACATAAAATTGATTGTTAGCATAAACAAGAATTTACGTTGATCAAAGAAAAAAAAAATTACGTCGAACGTCATGTCCGTCGGGGCTTTGACGATGTTTCTGGTTGACGAAAAGAAAAAAAGAAAAATTTGTTTCTCTTTTCATAAAAATTATATACACGTTTCCGCAGGTGGATCTGAGGCACATGGATGAGAAATCGGGCAGCAACGTCGTCGACGTCGGCGTCGATCTTTCCGAGTTCTACATGTCCGTCGAGTGGGACATTTTGGAAGTGCCTGCCGTTAGGTAACTGATTTTTTTTAACTTTGCTATACATATATATATTTTTCCTTTCTATTTTTTTTTTTTCATCTATTCTCGAATTTCGAGCGTACAGCCCGACCATAGTGGACAATGAGAATCGAGCTATGCCGTGGGATACAGATGAAACAAAGAAAGAAAAAGGAAAAGGAAGAAAAAAAATTGGCACCCCTGAAAGTGGATTTCTCGACGTTCGATTAAAGCTTGGCTGATTGTGAGCCTGGAATGGTTCGGTACGCCATAGATAGCCGTACTGAAAAACAAGCGGAGGCTCTTTGAAAACCAATGAGAATCCACACCCCACCATCCTTATCCGTCTTTATTCTTCTTTTCCTTCGTATTCTTTTTTCTTGTTTTATTATCGTTTGTATCAACCATTTTTTTTCTCCTCTTTCTTCGCAACCCTTCCCCTCCCTCGCCACGTTTCCTCTATTTTACCAAAAAACCTTTGGCGTTTCCACACGAAGAAGTCACCAAGCTACTCAGCCTGATGAAACTTAGCCGATAACCAGAGAATTTAATCAGGCTCCCCCCTATCGCTTCTTCCCTACAGAGGAGGAATAAAATAAATTATAGAAAAAAAAGAAAATTTATCATTTTCATAAAGCTCATCTGTAATGCGTCGTTACTCGGACCGCGCTTTCCTCTCAGTCAGCTTTAACGTTGCTACGGAGGAAAGTTAGACGCTTGCAATTTTAATCTCGCCCGCAGCATCCGCGACTCTGAGCTTTCGCTGAACACACGAAGTCACTTTTCTTGAGCTTTTATGAAACATCCCTCTACACACTGTACCACGGTTAATCCGAATGTCCCATGAAGCTCCGATTCCTAGACACTGGCCAAACCGGTCCTATTGGTTAACGGTAGATTTTACGTATTCTTGCGAATAATAATAATAATAGGTAATTGCATTATTTTACATGTAGAATCATCCAAGCGAACCGAGTTTGGATCAAACCACAACCTTGTTACCCAAGACCTTGTTGGTTCGTTGAATTGACCCTTAACCTTATCTGCTCTGGACATTGGCCTAACTTTTGACACGGGTCCTCTCACCCTGTCAGCCAAAGGTACCTATAGGCGCGTCCCTTAGGTTTTAATGGGTCCAGCCAACGGTAATCTCGATAGTCGTCCTTTGGCGGATAGGATGACCTTTATGCGGTTTGTGTATATATATATATATATATATATATATGTATATACATGTATATACGCGGTTTGCGTTTATATATATGTATATAGACTAACCTAACCCGTGGACGTATTTTGTTGACTAGAGTACCGTTTTTCCGCCCACCTTATCTCATTTTGAGAAGTTACCTTACAGCGAAAAAGTTTTTTTTATTATTATTAAGAATTTGAGGGAGGATTGGTCGCCATTTTGGTTTAGCCGTATAGAGACTCTTTTCTTTTTTTTTTTTTTTTTCTTCAATTATTCTTCGTTCCTCCTTTCACTCGTAATCATGTATAACTATATGGATTTTTTGAACTCGTTTATTAATATTTAAATTTTGGTTTTGTTTTTCAGAAATGAAAAATTCTACACTTGCTGCGACGAACCTTATCTCGACATAACCTTCAATATCACCATGAGACGCAAGACGCTCTTTTATACAGTCAATATCATCATACCGTGTATGGGAATTTCGTTTCTTACGGTTCTCACGTTTTATCTGCCAAGCGACAGCGGCGAGAAGGTACGTATCTTAGGATTTGTTAATTTGTATACGATTAGTAATTTTTTATTCGAGCGAATTTAATATTGAACGATTTTTTGGGGAATTTTAATTTTTAATTTTCACTCAAGATCTTATACGTAGACTCTGTATCCTGATACACGTCATTTTCACTCTTTTTCTATGTCTCTTTGGTACCTTTGAGTGCAGCCGAGCGTACTTATATTTCCTCTACCTAACCTAACTTTTTTTTTTTTTCCACCAGTCTACTCCTTTCCCTTTCTACAGAAGTTTAACTTCGCCGGACTGACACGGCGGTTTTAACGTGAAATGGTTAATCTAGCTTCTCGCTTTTCTGCAAAGCACTGAAACTACATTTTGCGCGCTTATTAATTTTTACACGAGGCCGCCCTGCCGAGATTAACACGTGCGGCTCACTGGTGTTATTCATCGAGTAATGAAGAAATTTAAAAACGTTTTTTTTTTTTTTTTTTCTAATGAAGATTCTACAATTTTTTATACATTTCGTCTCGAATCATGTGTAGCAGGTACGGATATACATTTTTTTCAACTATAAAATTCAAAACTCTAAATCGTTAAAAAAAATTTTTTGGCGCTATCGCATATTAGCGGCACGCGTTTTTTCATTAAAACGTGATTTTCAGTGCGAAGCGCGTGGAAATAGAGATTTTTGTTTCAGCCTGATACCAGGCAAAGCGCATTGATAACGATAAGGTCAGCTAGAATAAAGATACGATAGGCGCCTAATGGCATCAAATTAAAAAGTGAAATTAGATAAAAATTTTGAAATACTAAAAGAATTAAATACACGTTCTAAATTTAACCGTCCGACAAGGACGAAGCTATAAGTGAATTTTCAAAGAGATAAAATTGCTGAATTCACAGTGATATAATTTCTCTCGTCGGTCCAGACAGCCTCGTTATTTTCTGTTGTCTGATCAAAAACAAAAAAAAAATTACCCTCGTGACATTTATCAAGGATACAACTATTTTTCAATCTCCCCCACCCCGCAGGTTATCTTTTATCACCTCTTTCGCAAGATAGCATTGAATCCAGGATACAGCATCCTTGTGGTCCATCTTGAATACCGGTACGTGAGATGGGATAAATATTAGAAAAGTTTTCCCAGCTCGGCGTCGCGACGCCTGACACCGATGCATCTTACTGTGCATCCCTGCACTTTTCTTACTCGAACTCAGACTCGACTATCTATATGTAGTTTCCAATAAGTAATCGATCGTTTATTGAACTTAAATATTTTTTATCGATGCGCATCGAATAATTCGAATTTGTCGAATTTTGGTTACACGTTAGACGGAGAGATTTGGAATTAATCCCATTTTGGTCGACTCTCACAGGCAGCCTTGATACGTCACGGGAATAATAGTTGGTACTGGGGTCTGAGATTGTGACTTTAATGCCTGGTCCATTTCTCATTGAACTGGGTGGAGAGGACTTATACTCGCCAAGACTGTATAATTACTCCGTGAGACGTTCCCTTCGTACTTTTAATTAAGGAGCCTTTCAAGATTTCGCAATCGCCAGGGAGTCTTGGTTTAAAAGCATTTTTATTCCGAGGGTCCATTTGCAAGAGGACCAAAGACTTATCTTCTTCAGTTATTCTCTTGTTGGATCTCCCGCCCGTTTCCGGGATATATTAATACAGCTTAATGAAGCTGCATGACGGTACATTAGAGATGACAATACGCATGTATATATATATACATTATAGGGGGGACCAAAAAGTAATCAAAATTTTGTTTGCTGGCGAGAAACATCGCAGAAATTTTTTCATTACTTTTTGGTCCCCCCTAATATATCGAAGGATATCGAAAAACGTATTTTAGGGAATATCGCTCTAAATGTATTATCGTGTTGTTTATAATTTTCAAAAAATTATTGGTAACCATAGCAACCCTATCAACCCTCTCCGAGTACGTTTACGCGATCAGGAAAAAAAGAACGTATATTCAAGGAAATAAAAGTGACGCGATTCTCGCGCTGAAAGATGAGCTCCGGTCTTCCCCTTTAAGCTGGACCGCGCGATAGGCACGTCAATCAAGATGGCTGAATCGATAAGCAATATCGCGGGTACCAGCAGCCAACCGCATTGGACCAGCATTCGAGCCTATGGCTTGGCCATTTTCCTCGGACATTGCGTTTAAAATGTGATGGTCGTCTTCATCGAGATCACCCTTTATGTTCGGTTCTTGACTTTTCTTTATCTTTAAGAAAAAAATAATAATCAACCGTACACACTTGAAAAAGTCCTTTGAGCAACTTCCGGTCTTCAGGAAAGACTCGAGAATCAGAAGACTTCAGGGGGCCATTACGGTAGTGAATTTACAGTAGGAATTTCCAAAAGTCCTCACAGAGGTCGCCACTGCTGTCTTCATTCTTGGGTCATCCTGTTATCAGTCTTTGTCCTCGTGTAGCATGGACTGCACGATGCTGGCAGTTTAAAGCCAAGTGCACTCAGCCGTCTTATAGGTTGACATTAGGGAAGCTTCGAGTTTAATGTCCTGACATTTTCACGTTGGCATACTAGGTGGCAGCACTGTTCCTCGAAGTAGAGTCACGTCCACCGATCGCAACGTTCTCGTAGGAAATTCTCACGGCTAATTACTATTCGATCGCTGATCCTTCCAGTCAATCCTTAAGGTTAACTCAAACCGTGAACAGTTCACGCGAACGAACCTACTTGAAGTTAGTCGAATTCGCTTCTGAAGAACAATCGACACGGGTTACTCTTGCCGTTCGGTTCTATTCCTATAGGGTTTTGCAGGTCTTAAGGGGGTAAGCCTTAGAGAGAAAAAGTAACGCTTATCGAGAAAGTGAGGCACTTCGGCACTTATGGCTTCGGTAAGGATAGCGGAAAAGTATGGAAAGAAGGGTCAATATTGACCTACCCTCACTCGAGCATCGAGGGAAGATCCCTATGTGTTCACCAAAACGGCGCCATTGTGCTGTGTCTGTGGGAAACCATTTTGAGGGTGGCCAACCAATATGTGAGATTAATAAGCATCGAAATGTGCCACCTGCAGCTTTTGTCATGGAAATAATATCCTTTGGTCTGATATGCGTTTATATATATATATATATATGTCTATCTATTGTATTCAGGTACAGGATATATACATACACATATATATGTGCATATAAACATGAATGAATACTGGCCATTTTCTTTTACGAGTTTAACAGAGATATTTTATTTGAAAAATTATCCTAGTTCCACGTTGCCTCCGTCGATTCTTCCGAAGCTGCCATCGTTCACTTTTATTTCAGCGCCAGGAGCGAGGAAACTCGTGCGGAAAAATACAGCAAAGCGGATTTCCGTTTCGTTCCTGTAAGATATTTTTACGGATCTTCTCTTCTGTTACCAACTTCAGGAAGATCGATGCGAGTACGGATTTTCAAAAGCTAAAAATGAAAGGTCCCACTGCGCGCCGTACGTTCCCAACAGTTGAAGGGTTCTTGTTTTTCTTCCCGATACATCCTCGCCCATCCATTGCGAAAAAGTAACAAACTTTACCCGGATAAGTATAACTTTCGGAATGCTTTTACTTATGCAACTTTTCAAGAGATTCGCGGAGACTGCAACCGGTGTCACGGTGAAAAATTATATTCGCCAAATTTCGTAACACCCATGGATACCTACGTGCCGCGGAATCCTACTTGGTATAGTTTAATACCGTGCTATAGGTAAGAGTAATATAATATCCATCACGTGGTCAAAGTATAGTAAATTCGAGGATAGTAAGGTTAGCGATGGTTCGGCCTAAGTTATGTAAAGGTGGTATATATATATATATATATAAACCTCTGGAACGTAATTCGAAGAGCCAAATAGATTTAGGATTAGAGAAACTCGATTCCTAGCAGGATTCGAATCCTAAGCTATTTTGACACCGGTATGAAATTTATGTCCCTAAGTGCCACTAGGGGATTCCAGGTCCCAGTTGTAATCACAACTCTACCGGGTGTACTGCAATGAACTGTGCAGGTTAATGGACCCCGTTAAACTTTCCCATGGGATATGTAACCTAACGACTGTTAGCCATGTGTCTACATCGAGCTCGTTAACGATACCTTCTGCCAAAGATAGATATACATGTACGCGACTTAATTGATTGGCTTATCTCGAATGTATAAACAATTGGAATTCATCCGGATGATTGATTATTTTTCTTGAAAAACTTTAACCTACCGCCCGTACCATTGTTATTATACTTGAAAATGGATCCTTATTTACTCGCCAGATACATCCATCTTGTTTAATGAAAATAAGGGCATTCAAGGTGTCACGGATGCTATACGGCTTATTCCTTCGGGCCCCTTAAACTTTTTCACCCTCTTGGCCTCCTGGTGCAGCAGCATCTTCCGCCAGAATAATTTCTCCCCTGTCCGCTCGTCCCACCTTTTCCTTTCTTCTTAAAATCTTCGTCCCGACAATAAATTGGAATTGTCCTGCTTATTACTCCAAGGCGTCTTAAATCTTCACGGGGGTCTGGATAAATCTGCGTGGAATAAAAATATCAAAGATCTACAGCAACGTGGCTTCCTGTAATACCGTAGATTTCTTCTTACAAATCTTGAGCACAGGATTATCTTTGTCCCCAAAGGATACCAAAGCTGCTCTCAAGGATTTATCCTGCGTTACTGTAATTTCATGTGTAATATTAATATGTTTAATATTAATATTAAACGATTATTTTAATTTATTACCTTTGTATATCTATATCGTTCCAGGTGACTCTCTCTATATCCATCTTAATTAGTCTACACGTCTTCTTCCTTCTGGTCGTGGAAATTATTCCACCCACTTCGCTGGTGGTGCCGCTTCTTGGGAAATATCTTATATTCGCCATGATACTGGTTTCGATAAGGTAAGATAATTTTTTATTTATTTAACAATTAATTATTGTTAATCGTGCAACAGTCTGTTCTTACCTCATAATTAATTTCTCATGGTTATTCGTCAACGGTGTTTGTACCTTCTAGGTTATGGATTGTATTTTGTATTGCTGTGAGTTGTAGATACTAGACAGCACTTTGGTCTTGATAATAATTACTTTGGTACGAGAAGGTTCTATTGTTTTCGTATAGATGGCAGGATGACTCGTACGGTCTGAAATCTAAATTACGTTGTGGTTGGATTTACCTTTGGATAAAGCTCTATTGTGAGGTTAGAAATTTGAACCCTACCTCGCTTTATTCGGTACTGCTTTGTAGTTCGTTCGTAAAGGTGGCGACCGCAATTTGCGCGAATGTCTCTTTGCAGCTTTCGTACATAATAAATGCAATAAATGCAAACCTAACCTGAAGCGTAAGCAGGTTACGGGTACCTTGTTAAGTAAGACAATATATATATATACAGACTTGTATATACATATGTATAAGCCTTGACGATAAGCCTTCAGAGTAAAAATAAGAATAGCGATAAAACCCTGATTTTTTCAGAAGCCGTTGAAGAAATTTCATTGAATACGTCGAAAAAGCTTTCATAACGATTGCTGAGACTGAAATAAGTTAAAAAAAATGTCTTTCATCAAAAATTCCGAATTATTTGTCCAAATATTGGAATATTTCGGTCTGTCTTTGTACGATGAGACTTTTTTTTTTTTCTTCTTCTTAAACTAAATCCATATTTTTCGTAACGACGTGTGCTGCCTTATGGAAAAAGAAAACAGCAAGCACATGAAAGGTACACATGGAAATTCAATCTGAACGTAGGAAATTCGATGAGTCTGACTTATCGAGGGGGAGATGCGTAAGTGTACCACGTGGTGACGGACAAAAAGAAATGTGACAAAATATTTCATCCCTCTTCTCTACGCCAATTTTATTTCCGCCCCTTTCATCGAACTGTACAAGTCGACTGAGTCCCGTCGAGAGCTCTTAATGCTAAAGCACGTAGTCGCGAAGCTCACAAACTGGGAACAAAAGCTTATTGTTTTCGGATCTAGGTTATCATGCAAATGGACCATATACTGACACCTTATTGTATCTTGCACATGAGATAGTCCTACGCGATAACTCTAGTCACGTGCGTATGTCCATTGACGGCTATATACGTATATAGAATATCAATAGAAAAGAGAATCACAAGAAAAAAATGCAATGAACGATTTCAAAGGCTTGTTTGCTTCCTTCATCAGTTTTCATAACCCCCTTTGATAAATTCACTGATTAATTTCCCAAGTGTAAATACCTGAACGGATTGAAATATGTATGTACACGTACATTGTGCTTATACGTATTCGTACCTGTGTCAAAGGTCAGTGTGGAGCTAAAAATAAAATGACTAAGTACATGGATGTTAAATAGGTTATGTTATGAAGGACGTTATGAGAAATTGACATATTTTTCATGACCATTCGAGAACTCAATGGCACTTCAGATATGTATGTGTATATATATATATATTTCAATGTTCACTTGGACGTCGATTGCACTTCCGTCTGTTGAGGTATTATTGAGAGTAAATCGATGGGAAATTGGAAGGGTTACCGACAAGCGCTTCAAATGCACACGCTAGAAATGCATAGGCGTGCGTAGCTGGGTATCGTGTTTGCCTCCAGTTGCAGAACACGGGCCCGAGGCAAGACAAACAGAAAACTAATCTTCAAACTTGTCGCGGTCCGATAAGTCAGCCTTCCAGTGTTTAAGTTGGTACCTGACGTCGGTAGACAAGATGGGCGAGTGGGTCGATTATAAATTTCCTGACAAGTTGAGCCCAGGGCGTAAATTCTGATCGATGTCGAACGACAGATTGGAGAATATCGTGGTAGGTGTAGCGGTGGCGAGAGAAATAGAAAGGCTTGAGCAACATCAAAGGGTACAGCTCGAGACGGAACACTTTAATGCGACGAATGGGAAAAGTACGATTGACTCTGTTGGCTTTCACAATCTTAGTTTCTTGTTGGATGGCATCGGCAGAGGATTGGAAAAGGGCCAGCACTTGTGGGAAAGTAGAGGCTTTCCCTTTTCTTCCACTCCATGAAGCTAATGCTGTGGTTTATCGTTGTACCGTACACTTTCTTACCTTGATAGAAGGTTTATCAGCCTGTCGCGAGTGCAGCCGACGTTCCTTAGAATTTTCTGCGTTGATGCTACGCCGCGTTCATTCACGGCCTGTCAGTTGTGTTTTCAGGCGTCTCGCCGCCATCTTGAGAATCTTAAGGCGCTCGGATCGTCCGCTTATTGTTTAGTTCGTTAAACGGCCGCCGCGCGACACCGCTCTCGAAATGCTCTCATTAATATTAAACGCGGGATACGTGCCAATTTCAAAGAGGTCTTTTGCTCTTGCTAAACTTCACTTCCTGGTGGTTTCAAAGAGACTGTCCCTACGCTCGGGCCAACGAACCCGTACGGGGCGTGAATAGAAACACTTCTGAAATTAATGTTCCGGAATGTTCTCGACGTACGGGTTGACCCATATCTACGTGCACTTCGCTAGACTGAAATGTACTGTGCCCAGTGCCCGGAGAGGAAGACGCAAGGCGTGTTCAAGAAATGAGAAAAAAAGGTACTAAAGAGAATGGAGGAAAGGAACTTGGAAAGATAACCGGAGCAGCGCGTAGGGCAGCGTTTCGCGGCCATCTTGATACACGTCACCGAGTCGACGTATTGTAAGGACGGAACGGAAGAGGACGAAAGATGATTATGGCCAATGAAAAAACAAGGACAGAATGTACCATAGAATAACGTAACCTCGTGCGGTCGGCTTGGATCCCATCTCATAATTTCGAATGAACGTGGTCGCTGCTAGTAAACATAATTTCATGGAAATTGAAGATTAATAAAGTGGAACGACGTGACAGGCGGTTTTCTCCTTGTACGATGCAATGATTTTTTTATCATAGAAAGGTAGTACGAACATCTGGAATTGCGGTAATATTTATCCCGAGGTTATGTCCAAGGAATATGCTTTACGCTTTTTTAAAAGGAAAATTGCTCTTTGACTCCCACAAAGGAATTTTCACGTGCGTACGTTATTATAATTTCTCTCGGTAATTTCTTTGCGGTATTCTCATTAATATTGTTAAATTATCTGACATTCCAGGACAGTGAAGGGGTATCAGTTTACTTTAATATCGACGTTATATTAAATAACGTGGTTTTCAAGTAGAAACCGTCTAGATTCGAAATTCCACAAGACTTTGAGGAAGTTCGAGGAGACGCTAACTTCCGTTTGCCAACTGCGAGCTCCGTTAACCCGTTTTCCTTAGAGACTAAAATCCAATTTGAGCATGGCTCCATTTCCAAATTGTGATACGGTCTACTCGATCCTATATATTTCTGCGCTTAAGCTCAAACGACGACTCAGAGTACGTAACTGTGTTTGATGAAACTTGCAAAATTGTTATTTTACAAAAATTCAAACTACTTCGTAATCTGTATCTTTTTTTTTTCTGTCCTACACGGTGTCCACGAAATTAACGCTTTACTTCGCCTCGTTAAAAATACGTTTCGCACCAAGTCGGACACGTCGACTGAACCAGAAAAAATGTCGCTCGTTGAGAAATTGAAGAGGCAGCCGGAAGCCGAGTTTTAATGAATTCGAGCAGCTCCAACCAACCGGGTGTAACTTCCTAAGTCCAGAGTCAACTATAAATATTTAAGAAGTAACTGGAAGTTTGGTATTATTTTTTTGTAAATAAGGAAGCTGCGTCATGCGTTACGCATACCTAACCTCAACTGTACATCATACAGTATAAGTATAGGAAACGAATCCAAACAGCAATTTATCAAACTAGACAAATTTCATTCTACACGTCACTTTTTGCCAAGCTCTGCAAGCGAACAATTGCCGCACCTAACAATACACGACAGTGAATCTTCAAAGTGGAATTTTATACAGAGACATTTCTTTTGTAATGGATACTGTCGAGGATACCTGCAATGGCATTAGAGATAATTTCATGTCTTCCACCTTTAAATTCACCAATCTCATTTTTCTTCATTTCCTTCTTGCTTTCATTTTTTTTTGATCCTATCATACTAGCCGCCTTTATTTTTTCTTTTCTTCAAACATTTCTCTTTTCATTTTTTCTCGACACCCTCGCTCTTCATTAATGGCTTTATAATCGTTACGCCGCAGCATTTTAATGAACGTCTTCCTTACGGGAAAGCTGGCAAAATTGATCGTGTTCTTCGTGAATATATTTTTTTTATTTTTGCAATTTTTTTTTTTTTCCTATCCTTTTATCACGTACCACTTCACTCTACGTATACTTCACAGGAACGAAGCGATCTAACCAACCGTTCCATTTTAAAGATAAAAATTATTTCCGTTTGTTTTCCAAATTTTCCAGCATCCGAAAAATTCCATTGCAGATCTTTATCTGTTAAGCAAAGTTCAACGAGCCGTTACGTAAAAACAACCTTTTCGTTTCTCCCCGTTTTAAAGTCCTCGTTAAGCCGCCTTTTCATCGTGCAAAAGTGTAACGTGTCCCAAGCCGTCATTACAGAATGCTCAATGTCGCGTATTCATGATTTCAATTATTTTACAGACAAACGACCACCAGCCATTCAGGTTAACCCTCAGTCTCATTGCGGCTAATTTCATTCAGCGGGAAGCTGCAGGATGAGACATTCAATTCGACTATCTGAAAGTATCGAGCAGAGCCTCGTATTTTGATCTTCAGATTTCTGGTACATTTTCTGCAAGGAATTTATCCCTTCGATTTTAATTGAAATTCTGTATCTTTTGCATCCAACTGCCTGATTCGGTCACTGGATCCTAAAGGCGAGTTTACATAGTAGCATCCAGAGGAAATATTTTATTCAACCCATTCTGGTATATTTACCTACTGGTTGCCAAGGTAATGGATAAAGGCGAAGACAAGGAAGTCGTCACCTTTTTGACTACTGAGGAACCGATGCGAAGCTGCTAGGTGGTTGGTATTCCTTATTCCGTTTCTTCGGTTTACAAAGATTCCTTTGTCGGGCTCAAAAGAGATTTCGCACAATAATTCTTTTTTCGAGTCGATGCTTAGAGATTTTGAGTAGCGTGCGACCATTATTGATATATATATCTAATGATATATTATATAAGTGTCGGCGACTTTATCGATACCCCAGATCATTTATTTGACCCTTTCAAAATTATACTGTTGATACGATTCTATAGCTATATATATATATATATATAGTAATACGATTCCGTAAAATTTGAACGAGTATACAAAAAATTGGTCCTTTTATATTCTCTAGATTAATGATTTTCTACCTCTTAGATAATGTACTTTGACTTTAATTTTTTTCAAGGAGAGCGTGCGGTTTTTTTTCCCTAAAATATTTCTTCTTTTTTGAATAACGCAAAGCCAACGTGGACGTGGTTGGTTTTTTTTTCTTTTTCATGAAAAATGAAAATAATCTTTGGTCGTTAGATAAAAATAGGGTCGGACTAAGTGAAATGATAATGGCTCAAGTTGGGAATGGAAGATGGGAAGAATGGAAGAATATGGATGTCAGACCGTGTCTGAGAGCCAGGATGGATTTTCGGATTTACCATTGAATTTTCATGAGAAAGATATTACTTTGGGAAATTTATGAAAGAGGGGGGTACGAGTTGAAGGGAAAAGGGCTGCTTAAAGAAACAGTCATTTGTATAGGCCCTAAAAACTTGTAGTCTTTTTTTTTTAAATTATTTCACAGGCATTATTGTCTATCCAATAGGGACGATCAACTTGTAATCCAAACGAACTTGCAGGATTGTAATTGAATCGAATCGTAGAAATAAGTAATTGAACAAGTTTCCTCGAACGGGCTCGATTTGCAAGTTAAATGAAAATTTGGCTTTTAAATACGTTCGATGTATACCGCTCGCGCCGCTATTTCTTTCTTCGGCAACAATGACATCTCGAATTACATGACAGACGTTTGACCTTTTTCATTTATTTTCCGAAAAATAAAAGTATCGTTCATTCGGTGTTACGACGCGCCACGTTTTTCCAGCTTTGCAATTCTAAATAGCAATTTTACATATTTAAAAAAGGAAAAAAATATTTCTTTTTTCTCGACCATCCCTATGCTGCATACACCTATTATATTATAAAACTTTCATTTACATACTGTAGGCCAATTTTGAAAAATTTCAAAATTCAATCACCCGTTAAAAAATAATATAAAAAACCAAAATTTCTTATTTAAACCACAAGGCTTCTTGTAACTTTTCCATACTACGAATAGAATTGCATCTGAACTTTAAACAAGTTGAAAAGCTCCACAAAGTTCAAGTCCCGTTACTTCGACATATAG
>JARQSV010000820.1:19419-29888 GCA_030142285.1 Calameuta idolon | reverse complement strand
TGTCATAAAAAAAAAATCAAAAAAATGTATCACCTATAAAACACCCCTGTACATTATACCATTAACGAATTCCTCGCTCGATAAAAGTGTTTAGCATTTCGCAGGCGTCGACGTCGATCTCGCGTTTTGCATACATGCTTCGCCCGGCGAGCCATGTTTATCGGACATGATTTGGATTTATGGGATTTTAGGGGGGTGTGGCAGAGGCGGCACGGGAAGCTGTATTCATAAGAACTCCAAAGCTCTAGAGAAGGTATGGGGGATTAGTTTTTGGTATGCTTCAAGAAAGACAAGAAAAAGAAACCAAACAAAGATGAATTACGTATACGGACATACACATGGGGTGCATGTAAAATGATGGACCACCCCTCATCCCACCCCTGTTAATATCTCACGTAAAAACATCTGCAAGGATGCTGTGTCAAAGATTTATCTTAATTCCCAACCGTGCGCCTCTGGAAATTCTCTAGGTGTCTTGGATCGGTCGTATAATATATATATATATGTATACATAAATGTACTTGCGATTCTTATTTGAAGAGCATTCAGTTCCAAGATGTTACGCAAATATTCCTAGATGTACCTCGGGCGACGTTTGCATTACGGAATATTCAGGTTTCACTGAAATAAGAGTAGAGCGACCAAGATGTACAATAGCCAGACAACACTATACAAAAATGGCATCTCTGAAAACGTGGATGGTCCTGGGTAAATTGTTTCAGACACATACTGTCCAAGATTGCTGACAGCAATTAGAATGCTTAGAAAGCCCAGTGCATTGCGACGGAAGCATAATTTTTTTTAAATTCAAAAAGGTTTGAGTATTCTTTATATTTTCATTTTGATAAAATTTTCGTAAAATTCTTTTATTTCATTTTATAAATAATTTACATATTTTTTTTTCATTCTTCTCCTAGGCGTCATTCAAGTACAGCCCCACTGAAAAGAATGTCTGATCCTTCTGCGTCGATACCACTTTGCAAGAGAAGACAACTGAAAAAGTCTTTAAAACTGCCAGCCGCTTCGTTCTTATGCATAGATGGTCCACTGCGTCAAGGAGGATAAGGGATGATTTGAAAAAGCAAAAATTTAGTAAGAAGAGTCCTCCTCCTTTCTTCTCCTCCTTTCATAAAGACCTCTTGATATATGTATAAACTTATCTTATATTCATCTTAAGCCTCGTCCACAACCTTCATCCCCAAGCGGATCTGGTACAGACGAAGAAATGCCATCGGGCTAAGAGAACTCGAGAGTTTCTTACGAGAAAGAGATTTTCAGCAGAGCGAAGAAACAAGCGCGCGAGTCCCAACGTTTCTCGAAAACCGACGTCGCGGCTGAGCTGGCAGGGACGGATGGAATAAAAGGAAGGAAGGGCTTGCAGGTTCCGCGCACGAGTAGAGAAGACAAAGTCTGC
Source organism: Calameuta idolon (assembly GCA_030142285.1). Taxonomy (NCBI): domain Eukaryota; kingdom Metazoa; phylum Arthropoda; class Insecta; order Hymenoptera; family Cephidae; genus Calameuta; species Calameuta idolon. The sequence goes on along the minus strand of JARQSV010000820.1, from coordinate 28,474 downwards.
CAGAGGATTCAGAGAATACGGCGAAGAAGGTTTAAGAATTTCGAGAAAAATTCATCCCCTTTACGAATACGTCGGGTCACGTGGGGTTAGGTCACACTAGTATTTTAACATTAAGGCGCGAATCGCGTGCGGGAAGCCTTGAAACTGTTGTGGCGGATCCGTAAGGGGATCATTCGCCGTTGTACCTTTGGGCTACCGTCGCTATAGATATAGATGCAAGTGGCTGTCGGATGGCGAATGAAAAAAGTTACTAGGGATGAAAAGCTCTGGCTGGGCGTAGAGTGTATGGTGGTTTTTGGTGGCGCGGGGATTCCCCTTGGCGGGAAGGATGTAGAAGGATGTAGGAACTTCAGGACATTAATCAGAGACCACATCGACCAAGTGTCTTCTCCACCTTCGAGCGACCCTCTAAGCCCAGGCGGTACTCAGCCCTCGAGAACCCTAGTGACTCTTTCCCCTTGGACATTCCGCAGGGCAGGGATAGTTCACTTTGAAATATGCCGGCGAAGTTAGGTTAACGATGAATGCGCTGTTACCGCGGACAGATATTGACAGTACGAATTTGGTCCTTCCGATCTATGTATCTTTGTCTCCTTTTTTATCGTCCTACAACCCCGATTGGTCCTTCGGACTTGGTACGTTTTTTATCCATCTTCTTCTGGACCTCCTTTTCCTTGCGTCCATTTGTCAAAGGGCCACTCGAAGTACCGGATCGCTACTAATTCTTACCGTTACTGTTTCCAGTTCTTTTCTTGCTCCCTTGTGTCAGGATTGATAACTTTCCTGGAAGAAAGATTCGGACTTACTGAACCCTTGATGGAGCGAGAGAATTAAATGAAAATATTCTCAAATCGAACCTCGCGAGTAAACTTAATTATATTGCAGAGAGAGAGAGAGAGAGAAAGAGAGAGTGCTGATTTTATACCATCATTGTTTTCTTCATCTTTGAACAGGGTAGCCAAGGGCGCTGCTACCCTTAAGTAAAGATACACACTGACTGACTGGGTCCAAGATTGAACTCAAATATCTTCCTTATTACATCAGGACAATTCAAACACAAATTCGAGGAAGCTCTTATAACGAAGGACCGTTCACCCTTAAGGGCGAAACGAATGAATGTAAGGGAGGAATTTCAGTGCGGGTTGTTAAATTGTATTAGTCTGCGAGCAGAGGTAGTAGCTGCAATTTACATCGTGTCCTGTCCGTCATTGCTAAGGGTGGGTTTAAGAAGGGTAAGAGTGAGAGAAAGGTATGAGGTCCTCGCAGGGAGGGATCTCCATTATAAATGGTTTCGCAAAATTTACATTCTGTTCCTCGAGCACCCTCCATTTTCTTCTACCACATGGATACCATGCATATATAATTCATACACGCTGGAAATTATACAGAAACACGCCATCTACGTTCCGGCGATCATCAGGCATACGTATTACAGCAAATTGCTGGAATTAATTCGATCAACAGTTTTCGCTTCGTTTTACCAGCCATTTGGACATCCGCTCTTCCTCTGCCCATCGAGACACTCCGGAGGAAATGAACTCAATGACCCCCTGTGATGTTCTTGATTTTTTGACCTTCCACCTGTCACCCCTGCTCCGTCCCTTATTAACTGCCAAAAGGCTCCTACGGACATGATCAATGTTTTCTACCTTTGATTGCTCCATTTGGCGACCCTTGGACCAGCTCTTGCTTGGGAATCGATAATAGGAGAATCCGGATGGCCTTTATTTTCCAGGTTACTGAATAAGAATAGAAAATTGCTCGAGGGACTTTATGCACTGAGGTCTTACGTCCTGCCATTTATTCTTTTAAGGATTTTTCTGCTGTTCCTTTCAGTGATTTCTTTTGTTAATGTAAGTTCTTGGACTTTTCTTTGTTTCAGTATATGCGTCACTGTCGTGGTACTCAACGTTCACTTCCGTTCTCCACAAACTCACAAGATGGCACCCTGGGTCAAGAGGGTCTTTATACATATTCTTCCAAGATTGCTAGTCATGAGAAGACCTCAATACAAGTTTGAGACAAATAGGTAAGATAGGAGGAACAACCTGTAGGATGATTTGTGGAGGATTCCTTTTACATGTGTCTAAACCGGAACTTGGGTTTTTCGAGGCTTAGTCTATCTCCTGGAAAGTCTCCAGATCTAGAGGGATAGAAAAAGGAGTCCTGTCAGACATGAAGATTTAGAAGGTTCGACTGCTAGCTATGGCTTCGAGAACCTGACAAATCAGTTTATAGACTCACCATTAAATTTTGCTGTGGTGATCTTTTCATCAGGCATTCTTATCGTTTGATTATCTTATCAATTTTTTTAAAATTTACTTCACTGTATTCCTAATTGAAATATGTTGTCGCAGGTACTCATCAGGGAGGGTCTTGATGAGAACAGTAAGAGGCAAAGAGAAAACCTGCTACTATCCTTATCATCAAACTGCCCAAGAGGACAGTGATGATCATCTAACACCAAAGCGATTTCACAGTCGAGTCCCATCCAAAGAAGATCTATCTCCGTCTAGGTATCCTGACGAAATTCTTTTTAACTCGTGTTCGATACCTCCGTATCGAAGATCGATCATCATCGATTTGAGTAATTTGTCAATTTTTAGCCTGACTGATGGAGCCAGATTCGGCGGAAGCTGTCTGATTCATGGTCCACCGTTACCGCCACTTCCGCTTCGTACGGATTGCGAGGATCTTTCCGTATCCGGTGAAGCTGTCGTAGAGGAAGTGAAGAGTCCTGTTTTAAGAAATCCACCTGCATTCTCACATTCCGGTTGTCCACCGGAAGTCCACAGATCATGCATCTGCGTACGGTTCATCGCTGAGCATACAAAGATGCTCGAGGACTCTACGAAGGTCAGTAGAATTTCTTTGAAAAATTGCTTTCCATTGATCGTTCAAGACTGATACTAATTTGCCTGTAAATCTTCTGCGTCTTAGGTCAAGGAGGACTGGAAATACGTAGCCATGGTTCTCGACCGACTATTTCTCTGGATCTTCACCCTTGCTGTTTTAGTAGGAACTGCTGGAATTATTCTTCAAGCCCCAACGCTCTACGACGACAGAGTCCCAATTGATAAGAAATTCAGTGAATTCGCGACTACTACTGTAGTAAGGTGTCCGCCCCAGTAGTCCACGCCCGAGCCCTGCACCGTAGAAAAAGACTAATGAATCCACCCCGATTTCCCAGTCTGAGCGTCGTGTGCGATTACGCGAAATTAAAAGAAATTACGGCAAAAGGGCTCCGCATAATTTATCATGAACACTTTTCACGTCTTTCGAAGCAAAGGATATCCTAGGAAATTGAAGGACGGTGAATTATCTCGAATAGGCAGCACTATCGATGGCTGCCAATAAAAGTGTTATCCAATAAAAAGTTTACGTAGTCAGGTCCACGGTGAACCTTGAACTTTGCTAACTCCAATATGATCAAGTAAATTGTTACTCAATCCGCATTGGAATTAGATTTTAATATCGTAATACATAATATTTCATATATAAGACATAAACGTGCATCGACACCTTACTACTGTTATCATTGTCAAGGAAAAGGAACCGAACGAACAAGAAGCGAAAAACGAAAGAAATAGAAACAACAAAAATACCACCATTCGCCATTATAATTATCCCTAGATAGTTAGGTGGAAATAAAATGGTTTGTACTCATTAATATTTCTATACGAGCGCGTAGTAATGTTACACGTAAAATTTAATGAAAAAAAAAAAACAATGTATACCTATTATAGTCTGTGCTCAAATATTCGTAACAAAGCTGCCACTACGTAATCCTTAACGAAACAGCAATTAACTAACTAATGATACTTGTATCATAATTAAAAGGTGAGCCCTGTTAACGAGAAGTAGAGGGGAAAGAAAAAGGAGAATATACAGAAACGCTGACAGCCACAGCTGTGTATTCGAGAAATCGCATCGAGCTGCGGAATTCCTTTTTGAGCCAAACGGAAGTCTTTTTTTTTGTCGCCGAATTATAAAAATTATCACTGATATATTGTACTCGTGAAATTAACGATTTCCGCTGGAAATTTATCCGATATTCGTAACATGGACGCGCGTAAAAAGACACTTCCGGTTATTGGTCCGATACCGAACGAATAGATAAATATATTATATATAAATTATATGACACGTAGTTTTATACATATGCCTATACTAATTGTCCCATTATCGTGACACATTTTATGTGTCATGTAAACAATAGAAAATATTGATATAAAAATAGTTTTAAGAACTCGTACCTAACGTTAGGATTATAATGAGTTCATTTGCACATAGTCCTAAAATATTTATACGAGTTACCCACGATGGGAATGTCCAGGTCAGAATAGAGAATTAATTTTTCTTATAAATTTTTGGAATTAATATTCTTTGTATATTTCAAGAAAATCTAATACTTTGTTCTGACTGATGTAGCCTATGTAATATATAAATATATATATATATATATATAAGCATATTAAAGGCACGTTAAATAGTATCAAAGAATTGGAGGACGGTTCAGGTGATTTTGAATTTTGTCTGATCGCGCCTCTAGTTATTTTCAATTTTTTTTTCAAAAAAAAAATAATAAAACCGATCGTACGAGACGATCGACGAGTGTGAAATTATCGGTGCTTGACTCGACGCCATTACTTATCCACGTGGGAATAAAGTATTTTGTAAATACAAGAAGAACGTAGAACAAAAAAAAGAACACATACAAGAAAACAACTCTAGAAATAACGATAATCGATAGTACGATAAGAACAAGTAAAGCATACGAATTCTAAAGCTGATAGTTGTAGCGAATTGAACAACCGATCGCCGTTGTTCAATGCCGTAGTTCGTCGTTGATGTCCATGTGAGTCGTCATTGTCTTTTATTTAGCAATATTATCATCAATCAATATTTAATCATTATTTGCGCATCTAACCGGCGCCCTTCGTGGTTCTGCGTTTCGCGCGCATGAAAATCGGGAAATCATAATGAAATCATTAATCGAGAAAAAAAAATTAAACGCTACATAAAATCATGAAAAAAAAGATCAACGCACAGCAACAAAAAAAAACCGTATTAATAATTCAGCGAATCATTGCAATTTGGCTAAATCATTTTATTTTCTTAAAAAAAAAAAATGTCAAAATTTTCATTTCCCGAGAATCATCGCGATGAATTTCCTAGAAGAGAAGTCTGAAGGTAGTCGTCTGTTCTTTTTTTTTATTAGCATTGTGAATAGTTATTCGCGCTGTTGAAAGTTTACATGATAATACAATATACATAATATATTTAATTATATAAGTACCCTGTAAATATATATTTATGAAGAATCTTTGTAATAGAGAATCAAGATATATATATATATATACACACACAGAGACAAGAATAATTCCATTCGCTACTGCCATGAGAGAAATGTTATTCTGTTGTACAAAAGTCTTTGTCTCGCGTCATTCCTCATCATCGCAGCCGAAGCGTCAGCGTGTCACGTGACGTGTGACGATAAATACGTCACACGAGAACGAATACGTTTCACGTAAGGCCAAATTTTCAAGTGGCGCTGCGAGCGTAAAGAGAGAGAGAGAGAGAGAGAGAGAGAGAGAGAGTGAATGTTTGGGAGAAAAGAAAAGAAATAATATATAAGTAAATTAAGAACGATAATTAATTAATTAAATTCGCGATGAACGGGGAAATATCGTCGACGACTTATCCTAACGCGAATACCTAAGAAGTAGCAGTCCTGAAAACATACTAAAAGAATTAATTAGCGAGTTACCGTGCATTTAGGGTAACGTTAACAAGTTTTCTATTGTAATAAGGTCAAACGCACTGCTGACGATATGCGATTAGGAATGAGTAACGAGAAGAAGAAAGTAATTAATGGCGAAGGAGGTTAAGGAAAAAAAAAAAAATAATAATTATTGACAGGAGAATTTTATCGTCCGCACTGGTAATTGCACTGTAACTGCGAGTCCCTTGACTTTTGATTATGAGCTAATACGAGTTACGTAACGAAGAGCAAACCTATAAAACGTTAAGCAAACATAACCTGTAAATACATTGTAAATAGGTAAAACGATTAAGACCCGTGGTTGCAAAATTTTTTACAACTAGCAAATACACCTGGATGGGTGACGGTGTCAGCTGGAACTAAAAAAAAAATTCTGCACTTGAGATAAGGGTTGATTGGAGCTCGAAGGATAATTAAAGATCGTTCGTTAGGCGCATTTGAAAAAAAAAATGTCGAAATTTTAGTTACAAAATTTATCTTTTTAAATTATAAAATCCATACAGAGCTTAAGATCTGAAAAATGATTCTTTTCATTTTTCCCTTAGAGCTGCGTCAAGTCGACGAATTAAAAGTTCATTCTTGTTGGCTTGTTGAAATTTTGAATTACGATTATCGGATTAAAATCGATGCGCACTTCGAACGAATTTAGGAAAACTTTCTGTCCCAGGCGACTTTACTGTCGGCCGGTTTGTGTTATTACGATATTGAAAATACTTAAGCGTTAACGGAATGTCGTAAAGTCACTCGAAGTAGCTTAAAGAGACGGGGTGCTTTCCTTCCCCTCGTGACCGATGGCTCACGTGCCCCAAGTACAGCGTTATATTTAGTTTAGCGAATTATGATAAACGAATAACGACACTAATGATAAGGACGACGATAGATAACGACTTACGGATTATTATTAACGTTAGAGCATTTTATGTATATCGTGAAGTTTGTTAAATATGTATAATTAATAATTGTCGTTGTAAGGTGAATTGAATTAAGAACAAGATTGTTGCTTGGTTTTGTAATCGTGCTTGACGAAAGCATTCGGAGAAATAAAACTTGTTGTCGTAGAAATTGCCTTGTGAAGCAGAAAAAAAAAAAATCAGCGTTTACATTTGTCTCTGTATATAATGAGTTTGATGACCTAACCGGTTGGGGTTGTTAGCGCAATTATTCTTTGTAATTTGCCAGCCATTTTTTTATTACCGGCAGTGACACCTTTCGCCAGGAATTCCAAGACTTTGTTCTAGCCTCGATGGTGACTATTGTATGAGATATATTTTTTAAGTCATCATAGTGCTTCTCCTTTAATGACTCTAGCTGAAATGTGATATATACGTTATAGGCGTTGCTTGGAAAATATTTGAAAATAGGTAAAAATGCGAATACTCACGTCAAGCAAATCTTGATCACTGGCAATGGTGTCTGTGGATACGGTTAGGAGAGTTCTGATAATGTTTGATGAATTGTAATATCTGCAATTGGAGGCGTGGTTAGTTTTATATATTATAAAAATTTTTTTTATCATTTTTTTGAAAATACCTTTCCAAAATCTCTTGCCAATTATTTCTCATGTATTCGTACGACACTCGGGATGCTACTGGCTGTTGGGCAAAAGCTTGAAGGACTGCGAGTATCTCGTTCTCCGTGAAAGATTCTTCGAAAAGAACTTCTCCGAGTATTCTTGAAAGGATGAAAAATGAAAATCAAAAATGCCATAAGTCAGACTAATAAAAAAAATTGTATCTTCTAAAACTCACGTTCGCAATATCCATGGCACTTGAAAGCACGCGAAGGATTTTAATAACTCGTATCTCGCCTCTGCATTCAATTTCTCTTTTGCTTTTACAAAAATATCTCGCCACTCTCGTTGATCACCGTACTTCGCCATAACACAATACACGGCTTGGCGTAAATTTCCAGAGACACTAAAGTCAGTTTAATTTTTATAGTAAAATTTATATATTCGTGCTTATCGACGATTAGCATTTTCGGATTGTACATACGTATATTCATTATTCATTGAGTCGTCAGTGAAATTTAGTGGGTAAATTTTTTTCACCCAATCCAAGCATCTCTCGTGCTGAACCATGGAAGCCCATTCGATTATCATTGGAGTCAATTCGTTTTCTTTAGTAAAATTCGACGAAATTTCACTACAGAGTGGAGTTATCGTATGATGCATAAATTCCTGAAAGGCAGTATAATTTTTTCAAAATTTCACAATTGCCATAAAAAAATATCAAAATCATATATATTTCGATTACTTGAAAATTAGAATATTCCATGGTGTCGTATAGTGCAGTATTCAATTCTTTAATGTGTCTCCATAGAGTCAACCATGGTATTGAATTTCTTTCTTTAGCACGAAAATATCTTATCATATCAAAGGCTGTTTCGTAGCTGGTTAATTGAGCTCGGGCTAGACTGAAGACGTCATCAATGATAGAGGCTCTGGTGGCGCTTGATATTTCTTCGTGATTCCTATTGAGAACCACTGATAGCAGCTCCCAATTTTCCTTGTCGTAATTCACGCGATAGTACCCTTAGATGTAATCAAGGCTATATTAATTTGAGCATTGTTACCAACCCAAAGGTACGTATAGGGGTTGGTCTAATCACCGTTACTATTGATAGGGACCAATTGGGGTTGAATATGGAACCTATATATATATATATATATATATATTATCCAGGAATTGAAAATTTGGTTTTGGGTGATTCTACAAACACCAAATTTTTATTAAAAAAATTATTCCGAGATTTTTATTGAATTTATGAATTGGGATTGAACTGTGAACGTTATTGATTACCGATACAGTGTTACATACCGAATTTATCGATATTGAATATCAACCAGGATTTTTCACCAGGAGGAGTGACGTCGTGCAGAATCATTTCTACTTCCGGTTTGAACCAAATTCTTTTTGGCGATGACCAATTTCCGGTTTTTGTTATGTAAGTCAGGGGTATGTACCAAAGTTGGTGATTAGAGGCATTTGATTGGTCGTAAAGAAATCTTGACTGTTAGAATAATAAATTTAATAGGGATACATTTTTTAATTGATATTTCAAATATGTATTATTATTTACCTGTTGAATCTTTACCGATCCCAAGTCGTAATTTCTTGTTACGGTAATCACCGGAAATCCACTGCTGCCGGTCCAGCTTTCCATGATCTTCATGAGTGACGTGTCTTCCGGTAGATTTTTAGCGTCCTCGGACATTGAATGCCAAAAGTCAGTAGGTTCTGCGTTTGCGTAGGTCCTGAAGTAAATAAT
>JARQSV010000820.1:9052-19319 GCA_030142285.1 Calameuta idolon | reverse complement strand
AGATTTTTAGCGTCCTCGGACATTGAATGCCAAAAGTCAGTAGGTTCTGCGTTTGCGTAGGTCCTGAAGTAAATAATAAGAATTAAATTAATTATAAAAATATCTATAAATCTATCATGACAAAGCTGAGAAATGCGGATTGAAATTTTAATTTGTACTTTTTTCAATTTTTAATTCAAATTTCATCAGACTGATCATCGTTCCTCTATTAAGCTTTTTACTGATAATTAAAATTGTTTGTATACCCACCATCTGGTAATGAATTTCTTGTAGCCAAGCTTAAACGCATTATCAGTTATGACGTTGTGCAACATACGTATCAGACATGCACCTATAACCAATCGATTTAAAATTAATTAAAGTTCGGCGTTGCTGTGTATAAAAAAGAAATGTACCTTTTCTATGTAAATTTTGGATTTCTATCGAATTCCAATATACCGGATTAAATTTGAATTGCAACGATCGTGATGTTGCGTAACTATCTGCCGTCATTGCTGGTTCTTGTACTTCCGTCAGAAAGAATAATGACGACTCCAGTTCCGTATCTGTCTGAAAGTGAAGTTTTATTTAAAAAAATGAACTACTCGGATTTCAATCGAATTTTCAAAATTATTTATATAATTTACGGATTTCCTTGCTTTTTCAAGTAAAAGTCGTTGTAGGTAGATCAAGGAACTTTCCAAAATCCAAGAACTGGTCCAGTCGTACATCGTGACGTATCCACCCAGCCATTGTTGACCAATAGAATAAATTAAACGTTGAAATCCCCGATTAATGACGATCGACGACGAGTCTTCGGTAATATTAAAAAACGATTCTCTGTAAAGAAAAAAAGATAAAAGATTTGATAACAAATTATTATCTTCTACATAAAAAAAAAACATACATTACTTACCTAACGCTAATCAGTCCAAGATTTCCAGTTTGATCTGTAATTATCGGCAGACCAATAATATCGATTTTTGACATGGGATAAACGATCGAAAAGAAATTCATGTATAATTCCATGACTGTCCTCGTCATATTGGCGACGAAATGATTTTTCGAAATTTTCTTATTTTTACCCCAAATTCTAATATCCGTATCACCTAAGCTCACGTTATCCATTAATTCGATATCGCCAACAATGAAAGTCAGACTGTGCGGTGACATCAAAGGAGTTTCCTCAAAGGTACTCGTGGTATAGAGTGACGAGCTTAATTAAAGAAAAAAAAAATAATAAAAATAATAACCATCGAAATAATAATCATAATAAGCAATTGAACAACCGCACGAGCATCGCGGATGCAAACTGCACCAGATGGAAGCTGGTCAAGTACAGGTGATAAGAAGATCGTTAAACGAGAAACGGAGCTTGTTATCTAAAGGAGTATGCACAATGTTTTCCTATCGCGTTACTTACGAGTTCACCCTAGATTTTAAAGGCGTGTTCGCAAGTACAAATAAATTGCTTGGACTCGTTATCGACAGAGTAAATTTGGCTTTCAGACGAACGTCGTCAAAAAGTGGAAAAAAGTATCTGGCATTTGTTGGTTTGAAATGAGTAATCAGTGATCCTTCGCCCCAACTGGATCTAAAAAAAAAAAAAAGTAAAGATTGTAACAATAATTTTTTCAAAATAATTATTTACCAATTATTTTTACCTATTCGCAGTATTCTGAACTGGAACGCTGCCTTGTGATAATGCCCTGTTATTATTATCAGTTTCATAAATTATCTCTAACGAGTAAATCCCACTTGATATGGGACTCTCCAGATAGATCACGTAAATCCCATTAACGTTATCAGTCTCATTTCCCTTAAGGCGAATTTCAACAATATTGATATCCGACTGATCCGCATTAGTAAATTCATCCAACGGGGTTGCGCGATCTATACTTCCGGTTTGTACAATTTTTGTCATTTCCGTGTCTAATGATACAGAGACGCTTTTATCAGTGGATGATAACGATGTACCGACTGTTGTCAATTTTGTAATATTCCCATCGATCGAAGAATTATCTGACAGCGTATCGTTGGATGACTCGAAAGTAGTAAAATTTTCAGGATCATCGACCTTAGCTCCGTCCGGGAAATAGGGTGTTTCTGTCGTTACAAGAAAAAAGAGAAATAAGGTAAAGCTGTATAAAAATCTTTAAACTGAAATAGAATCCAAAAATCCATGAATCTTCTGGCATTTGTTACCAGTATTGCTTTTTGAGTTTTCCGTTAATTCCGGTGTCGTGTTTCCGGTATCCTCCAAAGCGGAAGTACCCGATCCTGCTGGAACAGCTTCTCCCTTGGGATACCGTCTGTCTCTATGACTACGTATCTCAGTTTTGATGGCGTTTAATCGAAGTAATTTACAATTTTGAATTTTCATGTCTTTGGCATTGAATGCCAAATGGTCCAATTGGTCGCTCGAGTTCTGACGCAATTGGATGACTACCAGGCCTTTGATCTTGCTGATTATCGCCCCATTGAAAACTGGTACCAACTTCAATTCGTACTTCATTGGTACGACGTTTGGGGATAAAAAAAATTTTTCCGAAATATTATCATCCATGTCGTCATTCTCTACAGCGAGATCAGGGTGATCGTTTAACTGATAAAAAAAATTAAATTAAATTTTAAAAAATAACAATGCCAAAGACATACTTCTTAAATGCACTTACTTCCTTCTTTGAATATAAACCAATATATGCACCAGCGAATCCAGCGACAATTATTCCAACAACAACAAGGACAACAATGAGCAAAGCTATTTTATGTGATAAAAAACAGCCACCTTTTCTTTGATATTTAATATTATTCAGATTTGGCTCAGCTGTCATGAACTCTGACCTGCTACCTGTAAATTGGTCCATATTGGCAGCTGTAACAAAATATAAAGCTACTTTTATTCCCGTATAATCTTACATACATACTTTTTTCAGGTTACATGAAAAAGTTAAAACCGACCGAAAACTGCATACGAAATGCACTAAGAATTATACCGCATAAACGCACCGCAATTCAGCTCCGAATGATAAAACGAAAACAAGAGAATTTTGCATTCGACATTGAAGAATTTCTATTGGCATTAACAGTCCCGCTCGTAAAATTTAACTTTGACGATTTCAAGGTTTCCTTCCACAAATTACTTACGCAACGCATTCCTAGTGTTCATCTAGAAGTGCTCGATTTTAACGTCACTAGCACCACAGTGAAGATTTAAAAATACTAATTAAAAAAAAAATGCATCAAAATATGCAGTTGCCTCCCGCGTTAAGAAAAAAAATAAAAAATATATTCTTATAAAAATAAAATAATATTCAAATTTATTTAATAAACCTGTTACCAATATCAAACGTGACTCACAATTTCTTCTGGCCCAAGGTTCCCAAGTGCTTACAGATCCTCGTCTCATCTCCCCTATCACTCGATCAATTTGATAACTTTTCACCGTACGATTATAATATTGTTATTATATTAAAAAAAAAACGAACAAAAGCCTTTTACGAACAAGTGTAAATTTGCTATAGAAGGTAACCACTTTCTGCCCGTAGAAACAGGTAGAGTGCAATTAGTCCTCTCTGTCGGTGCACTAGGTAGATGCAGTTCCCGTCTCATAAGTCTACCCCACTCTGACCCTGATCGTCGTCACCACTACCAGTCATCTCTTCCATAGTGTTTGTATAACTGTATTGTTTCAATGCACAGCCATCCCCTACCTGGTGCACCTTCCTCTGGATGACTGTGAGTTAATCTTAAAGTTGACTTTTTAATGCCGTGCATAATTCACTGCGACTATTCGTTATCGGTAATCGGTAAAACACTCCGATGGAATGTGCCGGTTTGTTTTTTGAATCAGATACGGTATTTTTTCCCCCCAAATCTATAAAGTCGTTACGCACGAAAAATGCATTGTGAAAATAGGGTTTTTCGACAGTGGGACCTACATGCGTTAATGCATCGTTATGATGACGTAACAAGGTCACATATATGTGGACTGCGACAGTGTACGTTCGAATGAGCCAGAGGAGGAAGTAGATATGCTATATTTACGTGCATTACATATGAGGAGGATAGTAAGATCTATTACGCGGCGTAAGTAACGACTACTTCCTGCGACTGTACTTCGTAGAGACGAAGAAAAAGAATTTATCAATGGAAATAAAATACAGTATGAATAAACGAATGAATGAATCTTAAATGACGATAACGAGGTCAGTAAATGATTGGATGCTTCGTAATATGAACGTTTAAATTAAATGAACGGTATATGCAACGTATGTAAGAAACATTGTATCTCGGGAATATGCGAATTATTTTATTTTTTTAGTAATTTATTACTTCTATGGGTCTATTTTGAAGTCTTTGGTCCAGAGTACGAGAGATATTGATCTTGACGCTGCACGTGATAACTCGTAACGATACAATGCATATACAGTTATCAGTATCAATTTTAAATTTCCCGCCTTGAGTACGTAGGTATAACGGGGGAGTCAACCTTGTTCTCGTGGTTGCAGATGGTGGCGCCACCGTAGACTAGATCAGTGCTGCCAAATCGTGGGATACGTCACTCACGACGAATTTTCTCTAGAGCCTCATAGACCTGCGCATGAAAATGTGAAATATCCAGCAACGCTGGTTTCAATCATCTCATAATTGATCGTTTGTTGCAGAACTAGGTACGATCTTTGGTATTTCGACATTTTGTATTTGTTGACAGACTTCTTACTTTGCCTTCTCGTACATCTTTTCGCACGTTGGGATCACTTTGTTGTTGACTCTATGGGAAAAGCAATGTCCAAGATTCAACAGACGCAGTACTTTTGCAGCAGCGTTAACGGTAGACGAAAAGATCCTTTTGATTCTTCCTTGTTGTTGCAAATAAATATTATTTTCCCGCATGACATAGCTATTGTATAAGTTGACAGTAGCATAATAATATACGAGCATGCGTCGCACAAGGTACAGTCTGTGGTAACGAATATTTAAAACATAGGAAGTGCAGTTGAAAATAGAAAACAAATAAAACTGCAGTAAATGCATATTGCATGCGTCGTGAACATATATGCTTTATCTACTGGCAATGGATTTGCAAATCTCAAAAACTAATATACCATGTATACATGGTACACAATTTTGTCATAAGGGATGTCAATAGGCAAATCACTGGTTAACGATTGGTACAGCAGCAGAGTGTCGGTAACTGGTACCACTACGTAGGATTCATCCCATTCATGCCTGATTGGCCATTGACGTTGCTTCTTGTCATATGTCGCTCACGCGCTTAGATCCTTTCATTATGGCCTATCGAGAATTGGATAATGACTCATCGAGACGATTACCCCTACGCCAAGTGGCCTAAGTGGAATTCCGTGCTTCGACTTCGGAACTTTTGCGTCACGAGGTACCTTATTTTTTTCAGTGGGATCACATCCAACAGGACCTTAATCTGGGACTCTGAATACCCGAGTAGTCAGTAGGCAAACGACGCTGCATCATCGCAGGTGATTTTTTCATCGAGAAGAAAGACTGTGTACATCGGATCAAAATAAGGTAAGATAACCCCTTAGGTGGGATAAGGTGGACATTTTTTGTAGGTTCTATATGAATAAATAATTAACGTCTTAGCCTTATTCTAATGATTTATTAAACATTCCGTACAAATTTAACGCACAGTACAGTCACTATCTTCGAGGTTTTTGAGTGTTCGTATATTGAAAAGTGTTATTGTGATTATTACCTATCTTAAAGAAAAAATTAAAGATTCTAAAAATAATACGAGATTCTCTATTATTACATTTGTGAAATCTTACAATACTTAATAAGCATTAGTGATCTGATTTCATGATAATAGTAGGTCAAACACAAATCGATTATGCAAGATCATAATAATATTACATTAAACAATTTTCTCAATTTTGATGTTTACCAAAAACTTAACTTGTCTCTAATTAATATTATTCCGCTGTCAATCAGCGTTAACAGTGTCTGTATCTGCTATCTAATAGCGATTATTACTGGTATCGCTCATGGCGCTACTTGCCGAGAATATTTGACTTCCCTTGCTAGAGAATCGTCCACGGATCCCGATGACGGAGTACCAAAGTTTCCGCGTGGCAGGATCACACACAATGAAGAAGAGGAAAAGAACGAATCCTTGAAGAGCAGCCGTGATGCAGAAAAGATAAGAAAATAACAATCCAGCCCCCATTTTGGCAGCAACCCCAAAGAGCCAAGTGATACCAAGTAAGAAGAAGAGCATAATACCCAATCTAAATTGTGCATACACCAGAGTGGTATCATTTTCAATGCTAGGATTGCATCTGGTAGTTCTGAGAAGACTGTGCATGACCCTCAAGAAGAGTATGACGTTAAGGACAATGACAATGCATACCGGTAAAAGAAGACCAATATACTGAGCCATGCCAAGAACTTGACAGAAACGTATATTCGTACCAGCTGGTGGAAGATAAACTCCTGGATCAATGGCAACGACTACGCTGACTATCAAGAATGGCAGTCCCCAAGCAAAGGCGGCAGATTTCAAAAGAAATCTAGGTGGCCTAGTGACGCCAAGGACAATGACGTATCTCTTGAACTGCAACCAGGCCGTAACCAGCATCCAAGAAAATTCAGCCAATATGGCGTAGTGCAAGAGTATACCGACCGCGATGCAGGGGATAGGATAGTTAACTGAGTCCACCAAGGGTATAGCACCAATGACAAACTTCTCTAAGCCCAATGCTAAGGACAGCTGTATGAGGACCTTTGTTCCTGGCTTCTTGCGCCAGGACTTGAAGATGAAGGCTGTTATCAGTATGCCAAAGACACCGATCATGGATAACACACATCCTATCACCGTTATCACCTCCAAGGCTTCCTCGTGCTGGATTGAGATTGTGCCGGCTTTACTCTGTGCCACCGTATTGTGTCCCAGTACCAACTGAGCGAAGTGAGTCAAGTGAGAGCAGAGACAAATGTTCAGTTCACCGGATGCGTCACGCGTCGTGCCCGCATTTTGACATCCTTCCGCCGACCATGCACTGTACGACGAGACTGGTGACACACCTACGTACTCGAAATCCCAGAAGGCACAAGTCTCTGAATTACGCACTGTACCTGTAAGTGGTTTGAATAGCAGTGGTATCGGTATCGGTAGATTCCTACCATATCCCGGAATGGAAACACTGACCACTCGACTGTCCACAAAATTAGTATTCGCGGTGTAAGCACTGTTGAAGACCAGGTCGCTGTAGAAGAGCGTCACTATGACGCGAGATGCGTTGAAGGCCGTTGAATTGTTTTGAGTGAAGTTTGACCCGGATGCTGTGACCGTACTGGAGTTCAGTAGGCTCCTTGGAAGCCACGTTGCTACTTCAACGTCACCCAGAAGACCGATTCCCTCTATTACGTTATCGGCGTACATAGGAACAACCGTGTAACTCATGAAGTTCTTGTACTCCTCGTTACTCGAATTTTCCGTTTTACGTAAAAGCGCGAGTCCCGTTACGTTGCTGACGCTTGGATCGGAAATCTGGACTATCAGATGCGACGTTTCAATCAGTATCAAACCATCCTCCTGCAGAAGAATGTCCGCGCTGATGTTCGTTGCTGCTATGTCCAGCATCGTGCCGAGAGAATCTAGCAGGACGTTCGTGGAATTTAGTACCTGTGACTTCTCTATAACTTCTTTCTCCATGCTCATGACTTTGTCCAGAATCGAAGTGAACCTATAAATGTCTTCTAGGATCACTTCGCTGTTATCGTACTTGGCTTCGTGCTCTGTTATCAGAGCCAAATAATACACGTCGGCCGGTGTCAATTGCTTAGCGCTTTCAACTATTTCTAATATCTCATGAGCAATGGTTGGGTCCATGGGTACAGTGCTGCCAATCACTGCTGTACTGATCTCGTACAGCCTCCGGGTTGCTTCTGACGCACCGGATGTGCAGGAACCAGATGGTTCTGCCCACGAGCCACCACGTATATAATTGCCAATACAACTTCTGTAAATAGGAACACCTGAAGAGTCCAGACACATCTTCCGTGAAACTGCACTCGAGCCGACGTATGTAAAGGGCCATGTCATCTCCTGCGCTCCACTTCCGGTTCTCGACGCAGGACACCCGTCGCAGCTACGTAAATATTTGAATCTATAGACACTGGGGTACATCGATGCCAATAAACGAAAGACACTCTCTGTTCTTTTATAGGCATCTGACAACGAAAATCTCGAGGATTCCTTATCGGCCCGTTCTTTGATAGTCACGTGAAACAAAACGGTCACGTTTCCATCGGCAGTCACGTCAAGGACCTCCATCGCTCTTATATCCTTCACGAGATCATCAGACGTCGCGTCCTTGACGTCCTTGGCTAGTTTCTTGTACATCTTTGGAAACGTCGGATCGCAGCTTTCAACGTTATCGCAGGCATCCATTATCTCCAGAGATAAAGCGAACATGTACCCATCAAGCTCCTTGTAAGCTATCACGTGCTTGGTCGTGATCAATTCGTTAGATAAACTGTGACCTTCGCATACGTAGTATCCAGGTCCTTGGTCACTCAAGTCTACGCTGTAGATTGTCTTATGCGTTTCAAAGTTCAAGGTCACACGATCCTCAAAGTCGATGTCTGGTTCTATGTCTTTGGCCGTCCAGCGCATCTCCCATTGTTCCTGCAGCTCGACTGTTCTCACAAAGTCGCCATTTGCATTCGTGAAGCATCGCACGCCTGGGTCCTTATATGACTCCGTCCAGAGTCCGTCCTTACCGTAGACGCTCAATAACAATTGTTCCTCGTCCGGATAGAATCTCAAGCTGAACTGTGCGCTTGGGTAGCTCGGTGTACCCATCTCGCAGAATATACAGTGCAGGGACGCATTGGGATTGAAATTTGAGATCTGACCCTTGGAATTGATCGCCATTGTGTTGCTTCGGTATCTACCGTCTCCACCGATCCAACAGAAGTCATCCCTCTTGATCTCGCGCTTCCTGGCCAGTCCTGCGAACAGTCTGCTCACGATTGGACTATTGATCTGCGCCGTGCTGCACTGCTGAATGGCGTTCTTCCACGTGATGTCACGTGAATTTTTCATCAGTCGAAAACATCTGTCGTCACCCGGTATAGGCGAGGCTACATATTTCGGCGGGCAAGGACCCCTTGGAAAATAATTCTTTTCAACCAGACACAGAAACGGATGCTCCGCTTCACAGCTCTCTGGCTTTATGGTTATTCCACTGGACACGTCAAGGATCAGACAGCGTCTCGCTCGATTCCCGTACGTGATGTTGATTCCATCAGGAATCTTTATCCTCGAGCCCCAGTTCTCACCAGGTGTCTGCCACAGCAGTGGACCAAATACGTCCAGCCTCATCACTGGCAACCAGACTACCTTGACCCTTCGACCTTTTAAATGCTTACTGATGGCGCTAAAGATTTCCTTATCAATTTTTCGTCCTTCCATGCTGAAACGACACGTGCTCGACCACGTGTTCTTGGATAGACCAACGCAGACGTAGTCGTCGTCGTCGTCGTTCTTGTTCTTTAACATTACTACATGGTAGCCTGGTGGACAATATTTCTCTTCGAATCTTGGCGACGTGTAGATACATTCTGGACTTTTTCTTGGTCGCCATTCTCCTGCGCACTCTCTGCTGATCACTTGCATTCCTTCTGATAGACACAGAGGTTCGGAGTAGACCGTCATCGATGACGGCGACTGCGGCCATTTTGGTGCTAAAACGTTTCCTTGTATGGAGTCTACTTTGGATTCTTCTTCGGGACACTACAATAAGATTATATTTATATTTACGTTTTCTTGGACGTCAATGTTATTTTTTTTTTTTATAACGACTCACCAAACTTCCCTCGATTTTTGGGGCACTGATGCACAATCCGAAGAGCACTAGGAAGAGGTTTCCTGCACAAAAAAATTGATTCTAATTATAGCTATAAATTATTTTACACACGTACAAATATTCACAGCACCGATTAACCGATTGATCTCATCGATTATTATTGAATAGACATTTTTTTCGAATATTCTAGCAATTTTTGTCAAGGCAATTGTTTTGTTGAAATTATCATATCGATTAATTAAAATTGAGCATAACCTGGTATCATGGTAATAATTAATGTGTAAGCTTGCTAAGCACCGAGAGCGTACTAACTTTTGGGTCTCTGTCCCGCGTTACTCTTATCTAGTGAATATCTCTGCCTCTAATCCTATTCTAAACAGACGCATGTGTTGTACCGGTGGACTTGCGAACTGACAATTCCTAGTCAAGCATCTTGA